>CABFWB010006942.1:15062-28678 GCA_902151455.1 Timema bartmani
ACCCGCCTCGGTGGCGTAGTTGGCTAACGCGCTAGTCGTGTTGAGCTCGACCGCCGAGGACGGGGAGATCGAGGTTCGAATCTCGGTCGGGTGAACTGGGGGTGGTTTTTCCTAAATGGTTTTCCACTCTCCCTCCACGCAAATGCGGGTTCACTTCCTCTATATTCAACCCTCCCAATTCCTAATCCATTAGAGTAATTAGTACTTAGGCGTATAACCCGAATGGGTAGTAAGACGCGGTGCTAAATATTATTATTATTATATTACTGTCTTTACAGTCCTCAAGTTTTCTGTGTTCAAGGTAGAACTGATTCTTTTCTGATTATTATTCTCTCTGAAACTTATTATCAACTTTCAATGGACAAACACCGTAAACCTTCAAAATAAGTTCATATGGCTCAACTTTATTCGTTTCCCATTTTTATGATCGACACACTGCACGTCTCATAAGCTTGGGGAGAAATCCATCACTGAGTGATGTTCACAAAAATAATTAAATAATGCAAACATTATTGAAGGGATATTTAGCTAAACATTAGAATGCTTTCATATATAAAAAAACAAAAAACAAAATGGGTCATACTGGCTGAACTTTTATAATTGTCTTAAATCACGAAGAGTAATAAGATCTTATTTTAACTTGACCATTTGGCATTTCCTCTGTCTATTTGTTCCGTGATAGCTGTCAAAAGCGTGACCCAATTTTATACTAAATTTGGCAGTGGCATTCTTTGAAATTAGGTCAAACAATGTATGTAGGCTTACATAGTTTTTAGTCTATTTATTATTTTTAATATGGCAGCGGCTCAAAAGTTTTTTCGTTTAGTAGCTCATCTAAAGTGATTTGAATTTAAAATTCTAAGCAATCTTTTGAGTACTTTGGGCTTATTTTTGACATTTATTTTGAGACTGACGTACAACGGAATAACGGTTTAACTCTATGAATATAATAATGTTTTAGTAAATATGGATTTAAAAGTTTTCTGTAAAACTTGATCATAAGGAAAAATATGTACTTATAATCCAAGGAGAAATTATAGGAGATATTTAAACTTTAAATCCAAAGAGAAATCTTAAGACTGTATTAACGATAAGAACATGGAGGGAATTAAGTACGCTGTTCCCAGAACTACTAGTTAATACAAATGTAATAATTTAAATAGACGTATAGTCTACATGAATGTCTAGCATATTTAGAACGTATTTCGGAATTTATTATGAAAACAGTAACATTTTTAATAATCCTCAACTATCTTAAAATTATTTGTTGTTTGAGCAAAGCTAGATATTTATAATCATACCTTAACCTCAGAGCTATGACAGTTCACGTAAAACTTTGTTGAAAATGAGCTTATACTTCTTGTTCATTTATTGTATTTTAAAACATTAAGTTAAATTTAAAATTGAAATTTTATTGATTTTTCTTTTATTTTGGGATAAACTATAAAAAATGGCAAAGCACTTGGTAAATAATGCAATATTCCAGAACGTATTCACTTGATCTCAGTACTAGATTTGGTGTCTATCTATAGGTTGTTCAAGAAAGTTTTGAATTATTTTTATTTAATTTTTGTTAGGTCACCATTTGGCTAGCAAACTTTTGTTCTAAAATAAACATTGGCTGGTATATTATTTTGTATTTTCATTGTTTTATCAAACATACTAATATATATATATATATTGAAATGTTAGTGGTGGATTAGTAAAACTTCAATAAACTTTAATATAAACGTCATAATATTATTTTAATATGTTAAGGAAATTCACCAACAAGATTTATTTAGGAAGAATAGTTTGTTAGTTTAAAACGAACAATTATGTTCCCAAGAAAACAAATAAAGGTTTAAAGTAATTAAAAATATTCTTGAACAGCTTTAAGGCACTAGATTAGTCGAGCAGAAATTAATAAGTGCCAGAAACCAAGTGAGTTTAGATTACTTGGAGGAAAACTTAAAATTCGATAAAATTTGTGCTGTACATCAATCGATTCTAAAATCTGAATTTATGATCCCATACTAGTTACCTTTCATTTTCAGGACATTTAGGTCTCAAAAATCAAATGCAAGATGTAGGTTGTTATTTTTTTCAAAGAAAAACATTTAAACTTTTAAACTATATTAATTACAAGTCTATAAAATAATTTTGTATTCATTCCATAAACATCAAACTAATATATGCTGTTAAAGATTTTGTCAATATTTAACTTAAGCGCAACATCTGATTTGTAATAAATATCACATCCACTGCGGCAGCCCCCTTAAGTCCACATTTTAGATGGAAAATGAAAGGTAATGAAAGCTTAAGTTGGGTATGTAGAGGACGCGAGAAAAGTTCAGTGTTTTTTGAAATTTTTATAGCAAAACAATTTTTTGGCCAAAATAAATAAAATTTTGCTCCATTAAAAAACATAGAATATAATTTTCTTCGCATGCTGATATCAACAACTGTTGAATATCTGTCATGAGCATAGCATCATTAGATGAGGAACTTTTTAAATATAGATAAAAATTTGTAATTAAATTCCAGGACACCCTTGACAAATATTCAAGAAATTGTGAGGTCACCATGTCAAGAAAATAATTTCAATGTTCATACTGAAACAATATTTTGTTTATTTTTGGCCAAAAATTTGTTTTGCTATAAAAAATACTGCCAAAATACTGCTTTTAGCTCGAGTTCCCTACACTCCCGCCTTAATTACAAGGTTGTTAAACGAAGAGATGAAACAAAGCAAACAAAAACTCATAACTGCTCTTTATCCGGGTAGTAGGGTAATCTCTCGGGAGATAAGTTCTCCGGAACATATTGCCTTAATTCTGGGTAACACCGTGACACCGGGAGTTTTATTTAATTAGTGAACTGGTTCTAGTGGTACACGACACTAATTAAACCTACACATGCCACCTAGCACTCTAGCACTGCTATAGACCATTCACACAAAGTTCAATATATCCCTTCTCTCTCACCAAGGCCATCCATGTGTTTTCACTCATTTTATTTTATTTATTTAACACCACGTCTTACTACCCGTTCGGGTTATACGCTTAAATATTAATTACACTAATGGGTTAGGAATTGGGAAGGTTGAATTTAGAGGAGGTGAACCCACATTTGCGTGGAGGGTGAGTGGAAAAACATTTAGGGAAAACCACCCCCAGTTCACCCGAGCGAGATACGAACCTCAATCTCCCCGTCCTTGACAGTTTAGCTCAACACGAAACCAGCGCGTTAGCTGACTACGCCACCGAGGTGGGTGTTTGTTTTCACTAATGAAATAGGGTATAATAAAGGTAGTTTTTAAATTTAATGTACCCTAATTTGCGCGAAAAAAAAGAGGGAAACCATTCAGGGGTAAAACCACCTCATTTCACAAATATCCAGGATTTAAAACCCGATCCCCCTGTCACCAGAAAACCAGAGTTGAAGAGACTGACACCTCTTTCCGTGGTACCACCGATTGGTAAATTTAAATTTTCGAAATGCTTAACACATTTTACTTTCTCACGACCCCTCCTTCGGGTAAAGATAGTATTGTGATCGTCGAAAAGAAAAATCTAATTCGATAATGTGATGGACATTGATGTTTCATGACTTACTGAATCCGAAAAAGTGTTTTTTTTGTTTTTTTTTGCGATTCCATCTGTTGGTCTGTGTGTCTGTCCATGTATCTGTATCTTGGTCTAGAGCCAAAACTATTTTACCAATCGGAATAAAATTTTGTAGGTAATGTTTTCATAATGCTCCCCCGAGGAAACTTTGTAAATAGAAAACTAGCCCTAAAATTAAAGGTAGTGTAGTAAAGGGTTAAAAGAGAAGCAAAAAACGATTCTATTCAAGTCCGGTCTAAAGATTTTGATTGCATTTTTTTTTTATCCAAGCACTGTTTATCATTACAAACAAAATGTAAATTCATTTTCACATGAAAGTTACTTGAGGGTACTTTACTTAAGCAGAGATTTCTAATTTTTATCTTATCTTCGCAACTATTTGAGATACAAAGCTTATAATAGAAATGTTAAAGTACTATTAAAAATTAAAAACAATCAAAATATATTTTTTATAAAACCAATAGTTTTAGAATTACTAGCCAATATATTTTTAATTGATTTATCTGTAATCGGGAGTAGATTTTTTTAGCGTAGTGTTTGATTACCTGTTTAGATAAGCCCATATGTACTAATTACGCTAATGATCTAGGTATGAGTACTTTTGAATTTAAATGAAGTGTACCCGCATTTGTGTGGAGGGAGAGTGAAACACTTTTTTGGAAAAAGGAAAAACCTCTCAGTAAACTCGACCAAAATTCTTGCCCCGATCTCCAAGTCATCGGTAGTCTAGTCTAACACGAAAGTGACAACTTAGGCCAGGGATGTGCAAACTTACTTTCAGAGGGCCAAACATAAAAAATTTGGTGGGCTAAAGACCTTATTTCAATAATTTGTCTTCAAAATTTGTTTTATATAAATGATAAACACACATAATAGACTGATATGAATAAGTTTAAATATAATGAGAATGTGTAACAATTATAAATACCTCGGTGGCTTAGTATATTTTTAAGTTGGTTCAGAATATTTATAAGATGGAGTGTGAGATGAGTGAAACTGTCAGGAGGTGAGTCTCAAGAGAGAAGACACATGCTCATCAGTAAGTTCGTTCAGAAGATTTATATGATGGAGTGTGAGATGAGTGAAACTGTCAGGAGGTGAGTCTCAAGAAAGAAGACAGAGGCTCATCAGTAAGTTCGTTCAGAAGATTTATATGATGGAGTGTGAGATGAGTGAAACTGTCAGGAGGTGAGTCTCAAGAAAGAAGACAGAGGCTCATCAGTAAGTTCGTTCAGAAGATTTATATAATGGAGAGTGAGATGAGTGAAACTGTCAGGAGGTGAGTCTCAAGAGAGAAGACAGAGGCTCATCAGTAAGTTCGTTCAGAAGATTTATATAATGGAGAGTGAGATGAGTGAAACTGTGAGGAGGTGAGTCTCAAGAGAGAAGACAGAGCCTCATCAGTAAGTTCGTTCAGAAGATTTATATGATGGAGAGTGAGATGAGTGAAACTGTGAGGAGGTGAGTCTCAAGAGAGAAGACAGAGGCTCATCAGTAAGTTCGTTCAGAAGATTTATATGATGTGTGTGAGATGAGTGAAACTGTCAGGAGGTGAGTCTCAAGAGAGAAGACAGAGGCTCATCAGTAAGTTCGTTCAGAAGATTTATATGATGGAGTGTGAGATGAGTGAAACTGTCAGGAGGTGAGTCTCAAGAGAGAAGACAGAGCCTCATCAGTAAGTTCGTACACAAGATTTATATGATGGAGTGCACTTTTATTAACGACTGTGACCTCCGATTCGGTTCACACGCGCATTGGATGGAACACTAATCCAGGCTTGGTTTTTTGGTGACGGGGAGGGTCGGGTACCGAATCTTGGCTCATTTTTTTTGAGGTATTAGTTTTTCTTAAATGGTTTCCCATTCTTTTTCTCTGAAAATAGGGTATGTTTTCTTTCATGTCTGTCTAATTTAACCATACCTCATTAACAAAATCACCCGCTTCAGTGGCTGCATGTTCTAAGGCGTCACTCTCATGTTAGACTGTCCCGCTGATGACGGAGAGATCGGGGCCCGAATCCCAGTTGGATCTACCTAGGATGATTTTTCCTAAATGATTTCCCACTATCTTTCCACTCATATGTGGGTAAGCTATCTTTAAAATGCTTCCTTCCTCATCTCTACTTACAATTAGAGTAATTGCAAAAATATGCGTTTAACCTGAACAGGTTGTAAGTAAGACGCGGGGATGAAAAAAAAAAAGGTAATTGTAATGTGTTTAGTTCAGATGAGCAGTTTTTGTTTTGTTTTTGCGTATGGCATTATTGAACGGGAGGGACACTACATCCAGTTCTGTCTCCTGTATGTAGACTATTCGTTTCTTTGATGGCACAAAGCGTTGCCCAGGACACACACATGTATCCGCAATGTGATGAAAGTGAATATGAAGGTCTTGGCCAGTGGGAGCCTTAAACCTAACTTAAGCCTAGTTTACCAACCCCTGGTGACAGTTGGGACAATCCCTTTAAGAAAAAAATACCCAAGATACCAGATGGGAATCGAAAATGGGACCCCCTAGGTTCGTAGCCAGATGCACCGACTATACCGTGGGGCCGGATAGATAAGTAGTAGAGATGTGGTGCAAAGGAAAACATGGCTGTCAAGCATCGCATGACGTGCACGATATTAGTTGCTCTATTTTCTTTCTGTTAAAAAAAAAGTAACATATCGCGGATGTAGTAATTATCTTTGGCCTACCAACACTCACGTGAAGAAGGTGCCAGATATGTTAGAACTTTTTTTTATAGGGCAGTTTAAACACGAGAGCTTTATTAGCGTGTTTTTTCTTATCCAAGGTAAAGAGCGTTTAGGCATTGATCGTCATTGAGTAGAACGTCCCTGGGCAAATTGGGGCTCATGAGCTGCAGGCGGCCTATCAAGTATTTTTATGCAGCCCGCAAGCTATATAACTTTCTCTATATGAAAACAATGAAATCATAAAAATACCAGAACTATAAAACTTTATATTAATATGTAAGTATATACCATTTTTACTCAACGCACCAATCAATATACATTTATAAATGTTTGATGAATGTTGACTACTAAGCTTACACCATACATTAAAGAAACGATGATAGAAATGAAAAATTGCAATCATCTTATTAAGTTCTCTTTTATTGTATCACTAATTTTTTTTAAATATTTGTCATTTTTATATGGTCTATATAATTTTAATTTTTTATATAATTAATTGTTTACACCAAAAAATCGTATTTTATTTGGCTGCTCATTCTTAAAAGAAAATCTCAATTTCAACAATAAAATCAAACCAAAATTCATACAAGAAACATTTACCAAGCAAAATTGTTTGGAATAATTTTATCAACGCTTGGAATTTTATAAAGTGAAAACATAACAAATAATCAAGTTTTATAAGAAAATGTTTTATCTTTTTAATATATATAGGCCTATATATATATGAGGATTGATATATTTAAACGCCATTTTATACTGATGTAGTTACTAATTTTTAAAGTTTATCTTAAATTAATTTATTACAAAATTAAATATGAAAATAAATATTTTATGAAGCATGATTTTAACAGAGGACTCAATCCACATAGGTGTTCATTCTCATATTGGACTGTATTTCCGATGGCAGAGAGTTTGGGGTTCGATTTCCGGTACGATGTACTAAGGGAGGCTTTTCCTAAATGGTTTTCCATTCTCACTCTACATGAATTTGGGTACATTTCCTCAAACATTCTACCTTTCTCATTGTCTATCCATTAGCATAGTTATTGTAAATAATTAACCCTCATGAGTACTCAGGCACGGTGAAAAATTAAACAAAAAAATCGTATAAACACCCATTTTAAACAAAATTATTAAAGCTATTTTCAAAAACTTCATATTTTTCAAAAATCAATCATCTGTGAACTACTATTAAATGCATTTCTGAATAAAACTATGTACACAAATTATTTATAATTTAAAAAACTTAAATAACCATTGGAACCAAATAGTTAAAGCAATTGTAAAAATGCTATACATTTTTTATAAGCAATTTTCAGTAACAAACACTTTAATGAATTTTCCCGTCAAACAAGGAGACAGTTTTATTCGTCATGGACTCATGTCAAACACTCCCCGGATATCAAGTCAAAATACTTGAGCAATTTTCGACATATTTATAATTATTAAAAATTACTCACAGAAAACCGCTCTTTATATTAACCAGTTTTCACCCAAAAAATAAGTATACAGTGTTATTTGTCAGGTCAAACAATCTCTGGGTATCAATTTAAAACAGTGTTATATTCATTTTAGAAAAATTTGTAGCTAAATATAAATATTCACCAGTAAACCACCCTTATTTTGATAGTGAGGACCAAACTAAAAAATGTCCTGAGGATTTGCCCTATCGCATCTAGATATAAAGCGTGAACAAAATCCATAAAATAGCTTCAGATCCGTGGCCAGGGACAGATAGACAGACATGGGGACGTACACTCGTAAAATCAATTTTTGAGGGAGCGGGGTGGAAGGGGGGTTCAAACACACATAAAACGTAAAGATTCCTCATAATCTTGAGATCGAAAATTTTAAATTACAATACTTTCTCTTGATGTGAAGAAGTAAAAATTAGTACAACTTAAACACGCAACAAAAAATAAGCATATAAAAATTAAATTTAAAAAATATCTCTCAAACTAATATGGCCGTGATGTCATTATTTTAATATTGACCATAAGCAAATGAATATTTTCGTATTTTCAAAAACTACCCTCCCTACCACAATCCCCCCATAGATAATGCCATCATCACATGGAACTAGCGGGGTTGGTTGGCTCTCACTCAACCTTTCCAATACAAAAACCACCCTCCCTACCGCAATCCCCCCATATATTATGCCACCACATGGAACTAGCGGGGTTGGTTGGCTCTCACTCGACCTTTGCAGTACAAAAACCACCCTCCCTAACGCAATCCCCCCATAGATAATGCCATCATCACATGGAACTAGCGGGGTTGGTTGGCTCTCACTCGACCTTTCCAATACAAAAAGCCTCATCTCCGTAGTTCGCACTCATCTCCACTCGCTGCTCGACATTGCTTGAGAGGTGATGGAACAGAATTGTGACAATCTTCGACCTAAAGGTTATGATTAATCTTACGTTTTATGTGTCTGAACCACAAAAACAAGGGGGGATTTTACAATCCTGTCCGTCCCTCTGTCTGTCTGTCTGTCTGTCTGTCTGTCTGTCTGTTACCGGCCACAGATTTGAAACGGTTTGATGGAGTTTGTTCAAACATGACATCTAATTGTTGTTGGGTTTTTTTTATCACCGTGTCTTACTACCCTTTCGGGTTTTATGCTTATGTACCAATTACGCTAATTGTTTTATGGATTAATAAGGCTATATTTAGAGGAATTGTACCCATATATGCGTGGAGGGAGAATAGAAAACCATTTTGGAAAAAACCTTCCTCAGTACACCCGACCGTGATTCGAGCATCGATCATTCCGTCATCAGCAGTCTAATTTACTTGCGAGAGTAGAGCCTTAAACTATGCAGCCACCGAAGTGGGTAATATCTAAAGAGTATAGGGTAATACTTTGATATGTTTATTTGATTTTTCTATCCTTCAAATTAAGGTTAGCTTACTAAGGAGAGATTTTTTTGAACTCAAAATTTTTCAAAAGTGGCTTTAATGATTTTGTTTAAAATGGATGGCTAGGGATTGTTTTACTTTACAAAAAAAATTGGTGTCTAGGTAAAAGTTCGTTAAAGGGTGGATTACAAATGAATATTTTTTTTAAAAATTCTAAATTTTTTGAAAATAGATCTAATATTTCGTTTAAAATGTTTATTTGGGTTGTATTTTAAATGACAAATAAAACTGTCTCTGGTTTGTTTGGGGTTTTTTTTTGGGGGGGGGGGGAAATTTGTTTAATGGTAGTTTACTGCTGTCTTTTTTTTTAATTTGGATATTTTAAGATCTGGGTCTAGCCATTTGATTCAAAATGGGTATCTCTCACGTGTTTTAACTATAAATAATTATTTACATATTTATTTTTCTAAGAAAATCATTCATGGTAGTTTACAGAACTGATGACTGAATTTTGTAAAATTTGATTTTTTTTAAATAGCCTTAACAACTTTGTTCAAATTGGCATCAAAGAACTATTTTACACGATTTAATCTGACTATTAGGTACCTAATATATTTAATAAATCTGATTAAAACCTCCTCTCTCAAACGTTTTTCAAACAAAATATACTATTTATACTTTTGTTTAAAATACGACCGCCTCTGTGGTATAAAAGTTCCTGACCACAGATCCAGAGGTCTCGGGTTTGATCCCCAGCACCTCCAGATTTTTCTGTGAAGAGGTGGGTTTGTAATGGATTCAATTCAGCCTCTTGAGGACAATTGAGGAGATACTTGAATAAAGAAGTAATAACTCCGGTCTAGAAAAATATATTCTCCAGTAGGCGGCGGCCGCTCGGTCTGTGTAGCTCGCTTGCAGGCCGGTGCAATTGAGGGTTTCTATGAAATACAAGGACATCTATGTTCAGTTATATAATGTAATATTATCATAATAATCAGGTCATAAATCTTATGACCACCCAACTCGGTGGTCACGTGGTCTAACGCGCTACCCTCGTTGTAGACTCGACTGCCGATGATGGGGAGATCAAGGTTTGAATCTAGATCGGGTGTACTAAGGGTATATTATTCCAAAAATGTTTTTTACTCTCTCTCTCCACGCAAATGCAGGTACACTTCTTATAAATATAGCCTTCCTAGCCCCTAAAACCACTAACGTAATTAGTACATAAGCATATAACCCAAACTGGTAGTAGGACTCGGTACTAAGTTCAATCTTGCGATTTGTTTACTGTGGCTCTCCTTATTTTTCTATTCTGGGACTTTTTTTTTACATCTTTGTACTTTCTTCTGTCAACATTGTTCACTATCTGATTCATGTACTCCATTCTTGGTCTCCCTCTTGAATGGCTGCCTTCCACATCGCCTTCAATAATTTATCTTAGTCAAACTATCATGTTTCAGTTTGACTCTTCTTTGCTCTATACCTTTTCAAAGTTTCCCTTCTTAATTTACTTTTCTTAGCTCTTATGTATTTAGTACCATCTCCATCCATGATATTTTCAACATTCTTCTGCAGCACCACATTTCAAATGCTTTTAATATTTTACTTTCTGTTGCGCAGTGGTTCATCTGTAAAGTGCAAAGCTCCGAACATAAGCCTTTAGGAACCTTTTCATGATTTCATGATTTCCAAAATTATTATGCTAGTCGAGGATTGTAATGTAATGTCTTCTTGATATTAAAAGCTTTCTTTTCCTCTGACTTTACCCACCTAGGTGGCGTAGCTACCTAACGCGCTAGTTTCGTGTTGAGCTAAACTGGTGAGGACGGGGAGTTTGAGGTTCGAATCTAACTCGGGTGAACTGGGGGTGGTTTTTACACTGTGGGTTCACTTTCTCTATATTAAACCTTCCCGATTCCTAGCCCTTTAGCGTAGTTAGTACTTAAGCGTGTAACCCAATCGGTTACTAAGACGCGGTGCTAAGTATTATTTTTACCTATGATACTCTACCTATGATATCTTTCTTGATTTTTCTACCTTTGCTCATTTAACTTCTTAGTTAGAACTATATTACTTGCTGTAGCCTTACTTTTTATGGCTTTATATTCTTTTGACTGATTTATCCTTTACTGCACATCATAACTTTAGTTGTATTTTTGTTGATTTTCATATTATATCCAGTTTTCAGTATTTAATCCATTCTTTCCAGAAGTTCTTGAAGATCCTCTTAAATCGGTTCTGCATCTACACTTAAACATCACTGAAAACTATCAACCGTGCTACTACCAAATTATATACCAATTTTCATTATGATTACTTGTTTTGCTTACAATCATTTTAAAAGTATTTTTATCACCACGTTCGGGTTGTACGCCTATGTACTAATCACACTAATGCGTTATGGGTTAGGATGTTATACTTTAGAGGAAGTGAACCTACATTTGCGTGGAGGGAGAGTGGTAAACCATTTAGGGAAAACCACCTTTAGTACACCCGACTGGGATTGAACTCTTATCTCTCCATCTTCAACAGTCAAGTCTATTGCGAGAGTAAAGCCTTAGACATTGCGGCCACCGAAGAGAGTTGGTTGGTAATTAATCCAGTACTTGCGAGAGGGAATTATTGCACTAAGTGTACATGGAATTAGAGACAAAAAATTTAGAAAAATGAAATTCTAAAAAAAATTGATTTAATGATCAAAGTGTTAGAAAAGTTGGCAAATAAAGTAAGATTGGTTAAAAAACAACCATTTTTCTGGGATTCGTGACACATAAAGATAGAATACATCACTGTCAAGAAACTTTATCTCTATTTTGAATTATTGAAAAAGCAGAGGAAAGGGGCAAGTGTGTAAACAAGCTATTAATCACAGCCTTGCCCCATTTACATGAACGTGACTACGTCAGAAACAAAACACTCCACAAACGTCAACATTCAAAAAACAATCTCGCAAGTTTTGTTACCCTTTATTTTACATCAAGCAGTCCAATTTTAATAGGAAAAGCCTTTTAAAATAGATGTATTTTTTCGACCAAAATTGATAAAATTTAGACAGCTAAATTGTTGGTGTTATTTTATATGTATTAATTAATAAAATATCAAAAGTGACAGAAGATCACGTTAACTAAAGTATGAATACGCGAAAGTAGATCTAATAACTTTTATAACTGTCAGATCAGGTCTACCTAAGAAAATTGGACTATATTTACTTTAGATTATTTTTTTTACGGATGTTTATATTTGACAAAATCACAGTTTTACACACAAAAAAACTCAGGCCCCACAATGTTTGGAAATTACCATTGTTATATATTAGCTACGGATATACGAGTAGTTGTTTAACAGGGAACATATTTTAATTTAATTAAATAAGGCTGCAAAATGAAACCTAGACATGGTAATTGAACTTGAGTCCCTTTACATAGTGGACAATGCTCCACCACTGATATATATATATATATATATATATCCCCAACCATATATTCTTCAATACGTTGCAATCGGCACCATAAAAGTCTAACCTAAGCTACCGGTGGCTGGAGTTTCAATGATAGTTGAAATTAGCCAATGTTTATCCACGTCCATAACAGACTCTACCTTAAACTATGATTGAAGAATGACCCTGAGTCACTTGATAGCTCAGTGGGGGCACTAGGTAAAAAGATCGCGGGTTAGACTCCCTTGTTCAGATATAGTTTGCCAGCCATTTTGAATTTAAATAAATACTTTTATCTAATTGGGTCTCGAGTATAGGATACAGATTGATAGTTGATACTTGTAGGAGTGTGGGTGGCTACGTAAATGATATGAAAGGCTTCTGAGAGGAAAACAATCTATAGATTTTGTACTATTTTTTTTATTTAGCACCACGTCTTACTACCCATTCGGGCTATACGCTTAACTACTAGTTACGCTAATGGTTTAGGAATTAGGAAGGTTGAATTTAGAGGAAGTGAACCCACATTTGTGTGAAGAGAGAGAGAGAGTGAGTGGAAAACCATTTAGGGAAAAAACACCCCCAGTTCACCCACTTAGATTCGAACCTCGATCTTCCCATCCTCGGCAATCTAACTCAACATGAAGCTAGCGCGTTAGCTAACTACACCACCTAGTTGTTTTTTTATATATCTGTGAACCTTAACATCCGGTTTAACCACATCTCTACATTAATGGATTATGGATGAATAAGGTGACATTTAAAGTAAATGTACCCGGTTTTGTGTGGATGGAGTGTGGTAGACAATTTAGAGGAAATCGCCCTCAGAACACCCAGCCGTGATTCAAACCCCAACCTTTCCGTCACAAAAAAAAACAAAAAATAACAAGCTTAGCCTAACATTTAGTCAGTGTGCCGACATATCTGCATCAGTGAGGCCTATACCTAAAATCCCTTTGCCAACCTCTTCAGTAACAGATTATAGACCTATAAGTATACTTCCAGCGCTAT
>CABFWB010006943.1:0-13691 GCA_902151455.1 Timema bartmani
CCTAATTTTATAAGACCTAAAGTCATAGCTCCTAAACGTTAGGTCTTGTGAAATTAGGTCCACTGCATGTCATCCGTTTTTTCTTAATATCCAACTCTTTGCATCTTCACAGAATAGGATTTTGATTTGCTCGAGTTATGTGTGGAGACAAAGTTAAATAAATAAGTCGGATTTGAGAAATTAATTTCTCAAAATTAACTTTAATAATTTTATTATTCAATTTAAACATAATTATATCTAAAAATATTCCATTTTTTCAACTTTAGCTATGTGTGTCAAACTGATTTGCAGGAATGGTAAAAATACTTTTTTTTTACTATTTATTATTTTTATTAATATCTTTAAAAAGTCTATTGTTGTGCTCATTGACACATTTTACATTATATATACCCGCCTCGGTGGCGTAGTTAGCTAACGCGCCAGTCGTGTTGAGCTAGACCGCCGAGGACAGGGAGATCGAGGTAAGAATCTCGGTTGAGTGAACTGGGCGGCTTCTTAAATGGTTTTCCATTCTCCCTCCACGCAAATGCGGGTTCACTTCCTCAAAATTCAACCTTCCCAATTCCCAATCCATTAGTGTAATCAGTACTTAAGCGTATAACCCGAACGGGTAGTAAGACGCAGTGCTACAATTAAATTAAATTACATTATATATATATATATCTCGTGTTTATTTTATTCACTATATTATGTTTGTTCTTCTACCAGGGCTGCTGATATTTGATGAAGGCCGGAAGGTTATGTTTGGTCGTGAACAGGATATCCCATTTACAATAGTTAAATCTGATGGTGGCTTCACATATGATACCTCAGATATGGCTACCATCAAATACAGAATAGAGGAAGAGAAAGCTGATTGGCTCATATACATCACTGATGCTGGCCAGGTAAGCAGCATTAATTAGTGAATGGTAAATCAGCGGTTTTCTCCCTAAACTGCAGAGGCAAGACTTTGTTCACTCTTTCAGCAATATTTTTACAGATCACACTCTGGGAAACATTAAGGTTGATTACGGTTAGAGTCGGGTCGAATCCAAGTCTGAATTTTGGGATAATTATGAATATTAGAGGAAATATAAATAGAAAAAAAAAATAGAAAATATTAATAGTAACTAAACGTTGCTATTCTTTCTTATAATCTGTTCATCATAACATTCATACATTCAGTCATTGCTAAATTACTGGTCTGGGGGTCTGGTTGTTAAGTTCATCCTATCATTAAATTGGTTTTGAACCACCAATAAACAGTATTAGAGCTCTAAAACAAATTTCACTTGATTTTTTTTAAAGGATTTGAGTCTCAAATTCAAAATTTTATCGAATCACAATTTAACACCTAACTGAATGTATGAATGTTATAATGAAAGGATTATAAGAAAAAATGTTAACATTTAGTTAATATCTCTATTATTATTTTATATTTCCTCTTATGTTAATAATTTTTTCCAAGATTCGGATTCGGATTCAGATTTGAGATTCGAGGGTAAATTTGAGATTTAGAATCAAGATTAAAATTTGTTAATCAATAGATTTGACCCAACTCTCAAAATAATATTTGTTGTTTATTTTATAGTACAGCATACATTAGCTACAAGCCCGAAGTTTCCAATAATTTTAATATAAATTATAGGTCCCTATGTAAGTCTCTGTGTGTTCAAAGCTGTTTCCAAATAAATTATTCTTTAACTAAAAAAATTTAATGCACAGAGTCAAATATATGGATACATTAAAAATAAAATAATCAAAATATATAGTACGCCTGATCTACTCTTTAAGGTTGCGTGGTTACGCTAGCTTATAATGGTCATAGTATAATCTGTCAAGGTTAGACTGCTACCTTCCAAGGTAAACTGAGTGTACATTTGGCAACAAAAAATCAAATGCATACCTTTTCTAAAGTACATACATTTTCCAAAATATTTTGTCGTCTTTTTATTGCTCTATATTATTCTTAGAATTAACCTCTCTCTTTGTATTTGGCTACAATCTCTCGTGCATTAGTTACATGGCTCTAAGACTCCTTTCACACTATTAGGTTTGGCCTTTCAGGTTCTGGGCCTAATGAATAGTCCTACCTTGATGTGAATGAGGCTCTTCACACTATCAGGTTCAGGTCAGGCACACGATTGCAACCAGACAAATTGACTGGGCCCTCAGGTTCCCTGACCTCAGTCAGAATTGTGGTGGGGTGTAGTCTGCAACACTTGCATTCACACTATTCAACTCTCCCTTACTCTTCATAGTGATTGGAGCTTTGTATAGATCTTGTGTTTTTTGTCAAGGATGAATATTGGCATATAACTCTTGATTTTGTTTGTTGAGAACTGATCATACCTTTGGGACAAATCAAAGACAGAGTGACAACAAACACGAGGGGTAGGGTGATGGATGCTTGCTCTGTCCCTAGAAAAGTTTTTGATAGGTAGATTGACCAAGAGAAAACCACCTTTGGCAAGTTCATATTTAAGGTCTCATATTCATCACATTTTAGAAGCAATGGGCGTACCCAAAATCCCCTCTTATGATTTTTTTTTATTTCCTCTCTTACGAAATTACAACACAACAACGAGAGCACTAGATCCATATTTGAAGTCAGACGGAGCTCTCTAATAGCATGCGAATAAAACACATGTCAAAACTGAACCTTATGAAAACCTGATGCAACCAAAGGGAAACCTTTTACTTCAGGTTTTTACTGGATCCGGTGAAACATGACGGTGTGAAAGAGCCATTACAGTAACTTAACTTACTTTCATATCAAGTGAAGTCTAAGTTTGGATCCAACAAAGACAATTCCATCAGAGGTAGCAGCCAAGCTAGAACTTGTTAGAGAAAAATTGATATACAGTAAAAATATTTCAATCACAAGAGCACGTCATTAAACAATGGGGGGGTGGAAGTTCCAGACATATCTAATAAACATGAACTTTTTTTGCTGCCAAATGTACAATGACAATTGTATGAATGCACATATCATGGTGAATTAACTAGCCAAGCAATTATATTTGATAATTATGGCTATAGCCTCATCTAAATATCGTATTAAATATAATACATACTAGTTCTTGTAATTCCAGGCATTTTTCTCTCTTTATTTTTTCTTTATACTGCTCCCTTGACATATCCCAAATCTCTGGCCTATCATCTTTCTCACTTAATAATAGTTCAACGTATATTTCTGGAGCACTCATATTTCCAAAACAATCAGAAACACAAGCCTGATAGCTGACTGGTGCTGCAAGAAAATTGCACATGTATGGCCTGCCTCATTTCCTGAAAGAGTTTCTCTTGAAACACATTGGCACTTTTACCGTTAAATGACACTTTTACATTTGCTCATTGAATACAATGTTTTCTAAAAATGAATAACAATAGCAAAAATACTGCAACAACAAATGAACTTAACCTGACACATCACATCCCCAACTACATGAAACTCTCACATCATCCTGAAAATCAAGTACAGCTCTTGCTGAAGATTTATTTTCTTGATTTATTCCAGCACACTAGCAATATTGACTTGGAGAGGGCAACACTCACTATATCTTATATTTTAACTTTGGCATTATCATAGTTGTGAATTTGTTTTTTCAGGCAACACACTTTGTGGTTCTTCAACACTGTGCCAAAAAAGCTGGAATATTTGACCCTAAAAAGGTCCGATTTGACCATGTAGGTTTTGGGGTTGTGCTTGGAGAAGACAAGAAAAAGTTCAAAACAAGATCAGGGGAAACTGTGCGTTTGGTCGAACTTTTGGATGAAGGTAAGCAACTACTTGTTAAGTCAATATCAGGAGAAACTGTGTATTTATTTGAACTGTTGGGGGAAGGTAAGCAACTTGTAGTTACGTTAGTTAATTTTAGTCACAATTTGATTGTCATGCTTATAAATGCTCAAAAATGAACCTCATAATTAAAAAGAGATCTTCAACATATGGATAATGGATGTGAAACAATACTTCTGCCCTCAATAACATTGGTTATTAGAGTAGGCTTGATTCTTAGTTTCATTAGCTATTGCAATGTTAATGGTTTGGAGTATAGCACACTTTTTTAAATTAAACACTTCATATCATATTCTCCTTCCGCTATCACTCCCAAGTGAAGACAGTAAATTGAGAGTTAATTTTTTTTTAAATTATCGAGCAAACAAAATGTCAATAAACTCAACATACAAATTACACTTCAAAACAGATATACAGTGGAGCGTCGTTAATCCAGATCAATTGGGACCGGGACCCATCCGGATTACTGAATTGTCCGGATTTTCAAATGTGCTTTCAATAACTGAATACATACGTAATGTATTGACTAGAGGATACATGACGCTCGGGAGTCTACTGTATTGCAAAATATGTACCGTTTTAACTCGCACACTAAAACGTCACAAGGCAACTATACGACCAAGGTTTCACCACTGCTGTAAAGTTTGTAAATAATAGCACAGAACTGAGCTGAGCACGTGACCAAGGAGAGGTGACTGGCTAAGTCGTTGAACTCTCAAGGACACCTTCCACTACATCCCCTACCTGCTCTCACCGCCAATCCGGATTTGCGACGCTCTACTGTAATACTGCTTAGCCTTGGATTATAATTAAATTACAGGCTATGCCATGCCTGAAGGAGACACAAGTAATGAAAGATACAGATACAAATATAGAGAACTCCCCTTACCATTATGGCAGCAACCAACAATAAATTAATGCTTAGTTCCCTATGATATTTATTTTAAAACTAAAGCTACATTTTAAATTATCCACTTTAAAAAACTATCTAACTGTAATGGGGTATACACCTTAGATAATCCTTTTGCAAGATGAAGGGGGCTTAACAAAATCAAGTTTTAAAGATACAAATGTAGCCCCAGGAGAATTAAATACACAATTAAAGTAAAAACGCAATAATTAAAGTTAGTTAAGCCAAAAGAGATTTTTTTAGAATAGTCGATAATGACTTGCCTTGTTAGGTTATCTAAATAGTAGATCCTGGGATCAAGAATACATTTCAGGGCTCAACAGGCCGATAAATAGTCGTGCTAAGGCAGCACGTGACCTCAGCGATGGGTAGGAAAGGAAACCAATAGGAAGGCAGAATATGGTGCGTGCACAGAACCCTTCAAACATGATAGACTAGCATAGACGGTTCTTGGCATGGAAAATCTCCAAGCTTCCAAACACAAGCTTGAGCTTCATTCTGTCTGACACTTCACAGTGAGTAGGCTGGGCCACGACTCTTCTGATGCTTGCTTTGAGTAATTATGTACAATATGTATGTAGCGTGGTCATATACGCTACATTATTGTAACACTAATTTTAGACATTATCGCCCCAGACTGTAAAAACCTCTAAAGAGTACTATTCTTGGTATAATACTTGGAAGAAGATATAGGAAAGTTGGATACAAACATATAAAAGGGACAAACACAATATGGCTTTTACAATGAAAAGAAGAACACAGCTCACTTTACATTGCTCCCAATGGACAAAGAGGTAATAGTTGCATCTTAAAGAAAATCGATCGTCACCGCCCAATCCCTGACCTAATCAAAGACAGCCCCCATGATGTTTTCTCAACAAAGGATTTACTATAAATGGTTAAATTATGATTAAATATACCTTTTATATCTAGATCTAGAACACACATTTGGACATCTGTGGTTGTACACCTTGGGCACCCTCCAAATTTACGTTTGAACAGCCTGATGACTAGGTGGTCGTTCTTGCAGAAATTGTTGTTAGAGAACAGGTTTGTGAATCTCTTTAAGCTCCATCTGGCAGCCTTGGCGATGGTGAATAGACAGCAATAATGTCCGCAGGCTGGGGACATTGTAGCTCGTAGTCGCTTAGTATTGAGGATCCAACGTCTCAAGTGTTTTTTCATGAATCTAGTCAATGCTTTGCTAGTTGTCTACCATAGGTATCGAAATACTCTTCGTGTCCAAATTTGGAAAAATAGAGACCCACCCAGTGAGAACCAGGCTTAGTGTGAGGATCTAGATTCGATACAAATAAGGCAGGATGTGTGAAATTTAACGGCCATTTGTCTGATAGAAATGCGCCTTTACAGAAGGAAAATTTTACTGCGCAAAAAGGTGTCTATTTGAATCGAATTCATGGTGTTTAATAGTTAATTTTGACTTCTTGATTAGAATATTTCGACACTGTGCTCTCATACTCACAGTAAAACAAACAGGTTATGGCATTATTGAGGAATATTACTTCTTAAAAGTTAAGTTTCGATATAATCCAAATCTTAAATGTCCTGCCACCTAGTGACAACTATTTGTAACTCAATAAAGTTTCAAAGATTTTAAAATAAAATATTAACTTTAAGAGCTCTGCCATCTTGTGGCAACAATATGTACTATAATTTAATAGAAGACTAAGCTAAAGGTCTTGAGTTCAAGTCCTGTCTACAGGTGTCATTTTTCAATTTAAGAGAATATGATATTTAGGTGCAGCTATAAACATAATTAACAAATATATTTGCTTGGCTACGGGATACATAGTGTGTGCATCGTACTATAATTGTAATTGCACTATAGGCAGCATCAAGCCCTCCCGAGTCAAGGGTGGCTGCGTTATTTGATAGATCGTCTGTTAATTGACCACTCATATGTAGCTGACAATTTCTGCAAGTCCATCAAAGACTGCTTTAAAATATGAGTGAAGAATTACCCTGGGCATGGGACGATTCTTAAATGGCTCAGTGGTTAGAGCATTGGCGTACTAAGTCAAAGGTCCCGGGTTCGATTCCCATATCCAGGTGACATTTTTCAATTTAAAGAATATGATATTTAGAAGAGGCTTTAACCATAAGTAACAAATAAAATAGCTTTGCTATTTAATTCACAGTTAATAAATTAGCTACCTGCTTCAGTGGCTACTTGGTCTAAGGCTTCATCTTGTGTTAGGCTAGTCTGTCAATAGTAGGGAGGTGATAGCTCAATTCTGGGCTGGGTGGGTGGTGCTTCCAGAATTGTTTTCCACTCTCCCTCCATGCAATTGGGGGTACACTTTCTCTGAACTCATCCTTCCTCATCTCCAACTCACTAGCATAGTTAGTACATTGCATAAAACCTAAATAAGTAGTAAGACGAGGTGCCAGAAAAAAAAAGTTAAGAAGTTTAATCAGACTCTTATCAAATTGCTTTTTGAGTGTAATCAACTTCTTGTAAAGTCAACTTGTTACAATCGGCATCGAGTTTATGGAATAAATGTTTGGTTGTATCATTAGTTTTTTAAAAGTTTTTTGGGTCTTACACACTTAGTCTGATATGTTGTCTCCAACAAAATGTTTTCTCTAAATGTGTGTAGTTAATTTAGGTTTCTATACTATAATAAACAATACATACGCTTAAAATAATTTAATTTATTAGAGAGAAAAGATAGAAAAAACAATTTTACTGTATCTGGCCGGTATTAAAATCTAGATTCAAGCGTCATATATACTATTGCTAAGCTAATTCTACTGACCTCTTAATTAAACCAAAATAATGAATTATTAAAAATGAAAAATATCCAAATATTGATTAAACCTCCTAGAACAGTTATTAAATAAATCATATTTTAATTTTATAGCAAACAAAATAGATTTTCCAGCTCCAAAACAAATTAAATATTCTGTTTGTTGGACAAGAACCACAAATAATAATAGACTGTGTAGTTTATATGACATAACTCAATATGAACCTCTCTTTAAATAATCAATTTTGGTGACATACACAGTATCTTTTGCTTGAATAATTTTTGACTGGGTTGATACTCTTACAACCAAACTATTATTAATAAAACAAAAAAAATACTTGGTTCTTTCTTTGTAGGAAACTATTTAGAAAAGACTATCTCTCTACTTATATATCTGGCCAGAATTTAAACCTTTTCATCCATCTAATTTAATATTAATATGTAACATCTATTTTTACATATTTTTGTAACTGTTAATATGTAAACAAAATAGACAAATGATGTGCTATTTTATAAAAATAAACGAAGCTGTTTAATTTATGAAAAAACCAGGTGTAAGAATATGTTTTGCCATGTAAGGCATTGTTAAATGTTGTAGAGGCATGTGTGAAAAAGAGAAACATTAAGAGTTTTAAGAATAAGATAGCATGTATGACTCAGTGTATGGATGTTGTTGAAGTGAAGGGAGTATGCAAGGATAGGGAAGTGTGGAGAAAGTTAGTGAGGAGGGATAAGTTCGGAGTTGTTGTTTTAGCTATATTCACCGTTTCTGGCATACCTACTCCAGAAAGGAATGGCATGATTAGGTATGTATTTATGTCTGTATTTTGCCCTTGCAATATCTTTATATTTTATAGATTGGAGTGATTATATTCAAATGTTATTTTAATAAACACAATTATAATTTTTACTAGTCTGTTTTGATAGTTTTAAAAATCCTTCTTAAATTAATTTTCATTAACATTTTATATGAAACTGAAGCTCATTTTGTAGTGGTGCCGTGGCGATCCCTCCCCACCCCTTTCTATCACGGCTCAGTTGTCCGGCGAAGTGCTTAAGTGTGGTTTCTAAACCAGCCGCTAGAGCTGTGTCGCGCGAGGTGGGAGGCAATGAGCAAAGCACCGACACTTGTGATATCGCTTGCAAAGTGCAGGGTCTGACCAGATCAAGGAAGTGGACTAGTTAATTTGTCAGTCAATCACTCTATTTGGGCAATAAACCATGATTTAAAGTGCAATGTCTGTGTTTCAATCAGTGGGTTGCACGGCTGGGTTTTACTTAATAACAAATCCAATATTAAAGAGAAAGCTTAGAGAGAGTAAGTTTCACTTACTGAAAAACACTCTTAAATAAAGCACAAACAAGCACGTTATCATATACTCCCCACCTCATCCTTCAACATCCCCTTGAGCTCACATTAAACATAAAATATATCTTAATTCTAGTAAATTGAGGGAAACAAAAATCCCCTTTGGTTTTAATTTCACTGAAAACTCATTCAATCTACAAGAATTTGATTAAAAGTTTTTTTAAACATTATTGCCAAAAAATACTTTTTCCCCGCTAAAATCTTATTTTCATCACAAATAATACGACAACAACAAATGAATGTTAATTGGTTACCCTCCCAACCACACGAGTCTTCCTTTTATCTATCACTTAAAATTGTTAAGTCCAGTCAAGTTCTTCTTAATTGTATTCAAGATACTTATTTTTTAGATTTTGATGAATCTTGAATATCTTGAATACTATAGGATTAGAGGAATTAAGGATTTGATCAGCCCATCCCTAGTTTAAACACAAATGGTTATTTATTCCTAAGTAGATGCTAAACAGTATAAATGATAGTAAAGTGTGAGTGGCTCTTAATTTTTACTGTCAAGTATAATAATTACTAATATTGATTCATCCTAAGCTGAGGCCTGATGTAAACAAAGCCACTCGGAAGATCTATGCTCTGATTTGCTACTGAACGAACTTCAATGGTATCCTTTCACTAAATAGTCCCGCCCATGTTTTGTATTAAACTTGTTTTAAAATTAAATTAGAAAATTATTATAACTAAAACTATCCCTTCATTTGATTTAGATATTAGACTTTAAACTTTGCCAGCGCTATTCGAACACCAACAAACTCCTGACTCAGTGTTGAGGAACCCTATGGTACGGTCCTTATCACATATCAAGTCAGCAACGGTCAGTCAAAAACAGGAAATTCAAAAGCATTAAAAAATACAAAAATTCTTAGTGACCTACTTGTCTATGATACATGGTTGCGCCGGTTTAAAATATTGCATTGGTATTCCACCAATCATGTAGGTCCTTCACGTGGTGATATGGGAATATTTGTTTACTTCAGGTCTTAGGTTAGGATGAATCAATGATAGTGAGATCACTGAGATGGACTCTTCTTTGAAACCTGATTGTGGTAACTGGTTTCAAACGCAAAGCTGTGAATCCATTGCGTATTTCTTCTCCTTCCTGTTAGGCTGTTTCTTCTTGAACCTTCTTCTTGGACGCAGACAAAACACTATTCAAAATTTCCCACCATGATTTAGTAATTGTTCAGGCTATACATACACATAAATTAGGCTAATGGAGTAGAAATGAGGAAGGTAGGATTTTAGATTAAATATATCCAAATTTTTGTGGAGGAAGAGTGGGAAACCATTTAGGGAAAACCACCACCCTTAGTACAGACAACCGAGATTTTAATCCCAATCTTCTAATCACTGACAATCCAATCTAACACAAGATTGACACATTAGACCATGCAACCACCGATGCAGCTATAATTCTTAAAACAATGTTTGTTTGTAAATGGATAACATCATGTCATAAATAATCATCATCATCATCATGAACATCTGTTTATAACATGAGCACCTTAACCACCTCCTCTCCTCCCACCGCCTCCTTTCCTCCCACCGCCTCCTTTACTCCCACAGCCTCCTTTCCTCCCACCGCCTCCTTTCCTCCCACCGCCTCCTTTCCTCCCACCGCCTCCTTTCCTCCCACCGCCTCCTTTCCTCCCCCCGCCTCCTTTCCTCCCNGATAGCTGTGAAGGCACTGCAGGAACATTTAAAAGTGACCATGTGTACCTGGTGACCGCTTGGATAGCTGTGAAGGCACTGCAGGAACATTTAAAAGTGACCATGTGTACCTGGTGACCGCTTGGATAGCTGTGAAGGCACTGCAGGAACATTTAAAAGTGACCATGTGTACCTGGTGACCGCTTGGATAGCTGTGAAGGCACTGCAGGAACATTTAAAAGTGACCATGTGTACCTGGTGACCGCTTGGATAGCTGTGAAGGCACTGCAGGAACATTTAAAAGTGACCATGTGTACCTGGTGACCGCTTGGATAGCTGTGAAGGCACTGCAGGAACATTTAAAAGTGACCATGTGTACCTGGTGACCGCTTGGATAGCTGTGAAGGCACTGCAGGAACATTTAAAAGTGACCATGTGTACCTGGTGACCGCTTGGATAGCTGTGAAGGCACTGCAGGAACATTTAAAAGTGACCATGTGTACCTGGTGACCGCTTGGATAGCTGTGAAGGCACTGCAGGAACATTTAAAAGTGACCATGTGTACCTGGTGACCGCTTGGATAGCTGTGAAGGCACTGCAGGAACATTTAAAAGTGACCATGTGTACCTGGTGACCGCTTGGATAGCTGTGAAGGCACTGCAGGAACATTTAAAAGTGACCATGTGTACCTGGTGACTGCTTGGATAGCTGTGAAGGCACTGCAGGAACATTTAAAAGTGACGGCTGATGGGGCTCTGGTGAAACTACGATAGGCCTAGCAAGCCAATAGTGGATGCAAAATTGCTTTCAAAATAGAAACAATATAGTAATTTCTTCACTATTGCATAAAAATGACAAATATCAGATAATTAGTACAATAAAACCTCATTGATCATAATGTAGTAAAATAAAGACTATTTGTATTAACACTGTAATTATAAAACCAATAAACCTAGAAAGTCGATAGACATAGTACCCAGGATGACCTAAAGATTTTTGTTTCTGTAGTTTTTTTCTATGTTGGTGAGGTTAGTCATTTTCTTGTCCTTCCCTACTATCCTTAACCTTACTTTAACCTTTAAGGCAACAAGGGCCTACATGGATCATTGTATTGAGTAATCATAATTTAGCGGGCTTAGAGTTTCCGCCAAGGGTTTTCCACACAGCCATTTTAGTGAGCCGGTAGAACTGTTCGTATGAGATAAAGTTCTGTGAACTTAAGCATGGAAGTGTCCCTGGGCTTCCACATGCTTTGTAAATGTACTGACTGAGCAAGACAAGAGCTACACCATTGGGACAGATAAAGCGAAGATGAGTTACCTCTTCACATTCCCGTTTCCTACAGCTCGTTGCGTTTCTGAGTTCATAACACTGGTCCTCCAGAGAGTTTTGTTTGTCCACAAGCATGACATTCATGCTACAGTTTTCATCTTGAGCACATTTTTAAATGTATTTATCTTACATATAATTCAAGTCTGATGCCTTTAATTGCTCACTGGTTTGTACTTCTAAGAAAGTATCCAATAATTATCCACAATCACTATCTATTGTTATCAGCAAGGATAAACTTCAACCTTAAACTTAAATAGAAATTACAGGAGAAAATATGTACCTACAGTTAACTGATTGTTTTGGTTTGGTTGATTCGTTTGTATTCACATTGATTGGTAAAAGGTTACACAAGTAACATTCCACATCTTTATTTGATTTTGTCTTACATTTACATTAATACATATTCAGTGAAACAAAGAACTTCTCCCATTACAAGGCAGCCAGCCAGGACTGTACAGCAGCAAAGGAAATAATCATAAAAATAAAATATAAATTTGTTTACTAGCGCCGTAACTTCAAGACCAAGGAACCTAGAAAGATGAAACTTGGCAAATGTACTTAGGGAAGCCTAAGGGTGTGTGTGCACCTCATACATTTTTTTTTAAAAATATTACATCTCTTGTGGTCCTGATGCCTCAGACCAGGGTTTTTAAAACTTATTGAGCGGCGGGCCACATCAGGATGTTGAAACATATATATATATATATACACACATACACAAAGCTTATAACCATAATTTACCATGAATAGATGCAAGCTATGCATCCAACATAATTATCCCCTCCCTCCTCAAATAGGAAACACTCCTTAGCCACTCTACTCAAAGTCACTCTATGAAATGCGGCTAGTGAGCACCGAGGAACCGTACACCACATTACGGCTATTTTTACTAGGCATTTCCAATACCACCGCCAGCCACACATGATGGTATGCATGAGGTATTTTGTGAACTGTTACAGGCATACCATCAGTTTGGGACTCATCATTGAAATATATTTATACATATTAATTGTCAAAGCGCCTGTGTGGGCCGAATAATCCCACTACGCGGACCTGATTTGGCTCTCGGGTCGTAGTTTGAGGTCCCCTACCTTAGACCACACGACCAGTTGTACAAGTTACTATAAAACCAAGCAACATATAACACCGAATCTCTCTCGGCATACAAATAGGCAATTTGTCATTGTAAGCTCGAGGACTGTGTTATCACCAGTTTGTGGAGCCATTAAGGTATCAAATAACTATTATCTCTTAAAAGTGTATTGTTGAATGGGGTATTCACTTGTTTTCTATTGAAATTTATCACTAAGAAATCATTTTAATCTTACATCCAATTACATATCATGACGCCCGATATCTCTATGCAGGCCCTCTCTTGGTACTCACAGCTAGTTTAGTATAGTTTGAGGATATGACCACGTCGGAACTACTGAAATAACATCTTGTAGCTACTCCCTTGTACATGGATTGAAGCAGGAGCTGTGTTTTGAGCTAGTAATATGCAACCAATCTCTTCATGCTATCAATTTAGTATATCTTTCCCGCTTTCAGCATGACCAGATGATAAAATGTTAAGTCATTTCAGTAGCTCTCATCTTAACTCCCTTGATTAGGGTCTACAATTTGAGTTTTGAACCCTCCAATCACGAATATCCTTAAGGATTCGAGGACCCATCTCTATTCTTATTGCAGCATTCCTTTTACAAAATAATAACTACTCTCTCAATAGAACACAATTTTAATAAATATAAAGTGATAGTTTGACTATTTAAAAAAATAAACTTTTCTAATTTTTATTGGCTTACATTCCCCCTACATCTATCATGATGCTCAAAAACCTTTTGCAAAACAAAAAAAAAAAAA
>CABFWB010006944.1:6473-18492 GCA_902151455.1 Timema bartmani
CCCCCCCCCTCCCCACATCCCCTGCCACCCCTCCAGCACCATCCCACACAATGCACAGTCAGTCGGTTGCATTTGGTGCGCGCTCACCCTCCGGACACATTGCTCACGACTGTGCACTTCTGTACGCCTAATGATATGCAACTTGATTTACACGTACGTACTTACATTTGCGTGCTCTCAGCGTTGTTGAGTTTAACTTCAACTTTCATTTAATAGTACAAGATGACTTTTCCGGACATTTTTTTAAAAGTAGGATTTTATATTTCTTCCTAACCACAGATTCTGTAGTTTAAGTTAGGGCAGAGGGTTTATAAACACCCTGTATAGTGTTTTAATTGAAACGACCTTAATCTGATTCAACTCACGTGTTAAAAAGAGTAATGTCAGGATACCACAGGTCATCCCCCTTCACATGCATGTAATCGATTGAGTCGTATTTTTTCTTGTCCCAAACTAAATGTTGGTCATTCCATTGCTGTGGGAAATGGAACTAACCATTAGAACATGTATTGGACCAGCAAATTAGTACAAATAAACACAGTCGAATAGTCCTAAGACAGTGGTGTACCCTACCTGGAGGAGGTTTTAAGGAGGGTGGAGGAGGTAGAAACTAGTGGGGCATTCCTATTATTTTAATAAAATATATAAAACATCAAACTCATAAGAGCTTTAACCGTGTGAAGAAGGCCTAAAATATAAAGCATTTATGGGGTGGTGAGTAAATTTCATGTTGAATTAGATAGCAAAGCTATTATATTTGATAATTACAGTTATAGGTGCATCTAGATATCATATTTTTTAAATTGAAAAATGACACCTTCACACGGGTTAGATTCCCGTGTCCAGGTGTAATTTTTTCAATTTAAAGAATATAGTAAATTTCAGATAAAAATAATAAAAATAATAGCTTCACTGTATTGTAGACCCTTCCACCTGCACACCAAAGTAAATCTCTGGGTATGTCACTGTCCTAAGCGTCATGGTCGAAGCTAATCGAAAGTGTGCGGTGTGCGATATTGCCACTAACGTGTACACCAGGCGTGTCAAACTCGTTTGATCATAAGGGCCCCAGTGACAATAGAAAATTCTGTGGGAGCCACATTTCATAAAATGCAATATTGTCACTATCTCTAGAGTCAGGAAAACTATAAATTAAAATCATTATTGTTACAAAAACAAAATTAATATTACATAAAATGTTAATATTGCTCCCCTAGAAATTTGAGACTTTATTTAGCAGCGAGGGTGTGAATGTTAGACTTTAAATCTTGTGTTAAAGTATATTTCGTAACCAATGACGAATGTGTGTTCGTATGACATGATCCCTAGGGTATTTGTTGCTTTCAATAAGAGCTAATTTATTTCCAGAGTTTACCAACAGAGTTGTTGGCTAGACATTCTTGGTCTTCTTCTAGCAGTGACGGAAATGTAATCGTCCTTTGAAGTTAGGACACATTTTAGGTGTGGTTACTTCATCTCGATGAGATAATCTGATGATAATAATGATTATGTTATACCAGTAGAAATCTCAAACCTAGCTTAGGCCTGATTAACCAGGCCATGGCAACCATAGAAACAATTGTCCTTCGGGAAAAACCAATCTATGGTACCACCGGGAATCGAGCCCGTTATCTCTAGATAAGTAGCCAGGCATACCCCTGAACCAAGAGGCTGGTCAGAGTAAACTTGTGTTAACACAAGTATATGCTGCTAAACGTTAAACATATTTGGTGAGCAGATTTAACAAATTTTAGGGAATCGATCTCTGGTGAATAAAGAATAGATATTTGGTGCACCAACCTCAAACCTAGAGTTTCCCAAATAATGATCAATTTCCAAATGTAATCATCTCAAATGGTGTATCACTACAATGCTTATAAAATTAAAAATGGAGTCACATTGTAAGTTATTTCATCAAAAGGTCCGCGGGTTCTACAGAATCATGAATCGGGCCTCAAGTTAATCATGCCTGGTGTAGCCTACGCGATCAGATCACCCGAACTCACAAACAATCATGAAAATTATGATGTAAAAGAAACCAGTTTAGTTTGAAGACATGCGCTAATAGAAATGGTGCTTGTATTGAATAAATACTTTGGTGTAAAATAAAATATAGTGGGATCACCAAACGAAGGTAGCGACAGTCGGTGGTGCTGTAACCTTATTTGTATGTGGGGTGGGGAATAAAGGGGAGAGAAAAATATATGATTTTTAATGGTCTTAGTCACCCAAGCCAAAAAGGGGTCCATCCACCTCATTCCCCCAAGCAAGTGTTTGAAAATTGCCCCTAAAATCTTCTTGGAGTGGTCCTCGTCTGGTAATATTATTTTTTAATTAGTCTTACTTAGCATCTATTTAGAGTGATCATTTCCATAAATGTTTTGAAATTTTGATTATTCTAGAAACTATTTGCGGTAGTCCTTGCCTTCTGAAGCATTCCCCCAGAAATATTTTTGGATTTGGATACTTCCAGAAGCCATTTAGAATGTTCATTGCCTGGGAATTTTTAAGAAATGCTATACCTTAAGAATATATTGAGAATTTTTCTTCACCCAATATATTTGCGAAATTTGGATGGTCCATGCCTAGACATTTTTTGAAAATCAGATAACTTTATCAGCTTTTTAAGTGGTCCTCAATTATTTTTTAATTGGATACTTTTTGGAATTATTTAAGGTATTTTCTCACCTGAAATACCTCTAAAAACTATTCGCAGTTTTTCTTCCCTGGTAATTAAAAAAAAAATTGAATCCTAAAGAAGTTATTTGGAGTTTGATGGGAGGACATCTTTCAACTTCCTATTATAGAATTTCATAGAGGAGTGAAATAAGTCTAGAAGAGGACCCTATATTTATTCCAGGGGGTGCAAATGACCCTACCTTTTAGTGTCACCACCTCTTGGTCAGCTATATTCAGATAGGAAGAAACATTTTGAATATTTACAAAATCTACTAAAACCATTTTAAATATTCATACGTCATATGATCTGTGACTGCCATTTTTGATTGATAATGTAAATTCTTTTAAATACTACTAATTATAAAGTTATATATATATATTCAATGTTAAGTGGCTACAATGACTACGCTACTTACTAAAATATCAAAATGTTTTTCATTAACAATGACTATGGCTATGAATATGATTGAAAATAAATTTAAAATATTACATTTTCAATTTTATTATTGAGAAGTAGATAGATCATAATACTTATGGCAATCATTAAGAGTTTCAAGAATAAAAAAAGCATGCATGACTCGGTGTATGGATGTTGTTGAAGCGAAGGAAGTATGACAGGATATGGAAGTGTGGAAAAAGTTTAGTGAGGATGGATTAAGTACGAAGTTGTTTTTTGAGCTATATGCACAGTTTCTTGTCCACCCCGTAAGGGAATAGCGTGATTAGATAACTATGTGTGTTTATGATAATAATAAAATAAGAATCAAATAAAAATTAAATTTAGTTCAATAGTACATGCACCGACTGTGGCTCAAATGACCAACTAGGTAAGGCAAGTACAGTACATGCACCCCTTGAATTAGTTTTTTAAAAAATATTTAAAACTATACAGTTTAATGAAAGTTGTTTTCTTTGTGAACCTTTAAATGAAGTATTTTTAAATACCTTATCTAGTAGAGCAAATAAATTTGGGAAATTTATATTAATAAAATATCGTCGATTTAAGTAAGGCTTTAATCACTACGTTGCATTATAAGCCGTTGTATTTTCATTATTGAGTGTACATTGTTCGCTATACACTATTTTATATACATTATGCATTTATATACATCCAGCCTTACTTACGCCTACTCTATGGCATTAAAATATCGAAAGTTCATTGCCCCAATTACAAAAGTAAACTCCTTGTTCCCATTTTTAGGTAATTCTATCCAGTCCACCCCACTAGACCCGATTCATATATTGAACCAGTTCCATCCAATCCACCTCATTACACCCTATCCCTATCTTGAGCTAGCTCTATTCAGTCCACCTCATTACACCTTATCTCTTTAAGGTCCATTATTATGTTATTCTCCTATCTGCGCATAGGTATTCCCAATTGTCTTTTCCCGTTAGCTTTGTGGGTTTGTCACTTCATACCTTGAAAGCAGTTCAATTCCAAAACCTTCATTCAAAAAGTCCGCATTCAAGATTATATGGGATCCTGTGATTATAGTTGACACAAAGGTCCACAAAGTATTGTTGTCGGTGACCGAACGTCTGATTTAAATGGAGAAAGCTTCAAGTTTTGTAGCATGTTGAAATTTCACCAATAAGTATACTGTACTTTGTAGCTCAAAATATTTGGTAAAATGACTAAAACATACATTACGATATCTTTACTTAAAATGTAACAAAATGCAATCTAAAAAACTAATAGGTATATTAAAAATAGGATAGTATGCTTTTTTCCGTACCTCCACCTACAAATTTAATTTGAATATGTATGCTGTCATTGAATTGTCACTGATATTATTGTAGTTAGTAGTAATTTTATTATTCATTTAAACATAGCCATGTCCTTCTTTTAATGATGATATCTTTTCATATTTTACTCTCACTCTTTTTAACATTGTTTAAGAGAACTATTTGAGTATTGTTTACGGCGATACCCATACGAAGTTGTTCATTAAGAAACTAAATTCCTCTTACATTCAAGATAATATTTTAAATTCAAATTTAATTGATGAAACTCACCAGGAACATGAAGCAACGGATCTCAAGTTGATTATAGTAATCATTCTGGAAAAGGAAATATTTTTAAAGCGATTATACATAGATAATACACATTATACTGTGGATTTAAATAAATATACATTCAAATTAAATGGTAAATTTATATTTTAAACATACCTATCATAACAACTTTAAAATGAAGTCCATACAAACAACTTTTATGGTTAATTCTGACCGAGGAGGCCGAAGTTTTAGACTCACCATTTAAACGGCTCGTGACATTGATTATTATAGTCTGCGCGGATTGCAGTGTTTAGAAGCGATGATATCTGGCTCTTGCTTCAAGTTTGTTTTAGCACCACGTTTTACAACCCGTCTTGACTATACGCTTATGCACTAGTTACACTTGTGGTTTTAAGGATTCGGGAGGCTATATTTAGAGAAAGTGTAACCTCATTTGCATGTAAGGAGAGTGTAAAACCATTTTGAAAAACCATTCTCAATACACCCGACCGGAATTCAAACCTCGATCTCCCCGTCATGAGTAATCTAGTCTATCGAGAGAGTGATGCCTTAGAGCTTCGACCATGCGGCCACCGAAGTGGGTGTTGTGTTAATCGATAACGTTATTATGACAGTAGCTACTTGATGTCATAAAAAATATAAAACAAAGTGTTATAAGTGTCTAAAAAATATCTTAATCTGTAGATTTGCACAAAAATCACAAAGCTTCTGAGCTACCTTTGGTTTGGATTATCAAAAAGAGTTGTGTTTTTTATCACCGCGTTTTACTATCCGTTCAGGTTATATACATGCAATAAAATTGACATGGGCAATTTAAAAAAATAAAATTTATTTATTTCTGAAAGCACAACAATTTCATTTTGCCGTCCATCTCCCCTGAAACCAAAAACGTTCCAACGCTTTTGGTTGTCTTAGCTCATCAATCATATTATGTTCCTATTAAGGCTCGGAGATTTCTAAAACGACTTTAACCTGAAATATATGCATTGAATACGATTACGATTTAAGTATCCGTCTCACTCCACGGATAACACCTAACTTAGGTAGGTAACACAACTGGAAACACGTCACATCGTGGTGCGGTTTTCTGTAATGTACTTTAAAAAGGCTTGAAACTAGTAAAATCGTTTTACCGTATTTTAAAAAAAAATTCAATAAAATTGAGAAATGATTATTCTAAAATTCAAAAAACTATTAAAATTATCTCAATTTGGTTATAAAATTAAGAACGCAGAGAAACCTTACTTCGATGCGTTTTCTGGTCTTAGCGTGATATTAATTTTTATCTAATTTACCGGTTAGTGCGTAGTTTATTTTAGCAACGTAACTTACTAACAATTCGGGCTATAAACATAAAAAGTACGTAGTTATTATTATAAGGTGTTAGGGATGAGAAAGGTGGATTAAAAGTAAATGTACCCGCATTTGCGTGAATAAATATTTAGAAAAAATTATATCCTCCGTAAGCCCAACCGGCATTCTAACTCCAATCACCCCGTCATCAGCAGTCCAGTCTACTGCGAGAGTGACGCTTTAGTCCATTCGACCACCGAAGCGGGTAAAATTGGAATTAAAACCAGTAAAATCGTTTTACCACATTTTGATAAAGATAAGAAAATTGAAAAAATATTATTATTACTATCCGAACGTGTCTAATTTATTGGTTAAGATTGAGATGGAAGGAACGCGAGAAAAAAACAGTGTTTTTGCAATTTTAAATAGCAAAACATTTGTTTGGCCAAAATAAATACAATATTGCTCCAGTGCAAACATAGAGTTTAATTTTCTTCACGTGGTAATATCAACAGTTGTTGAATATCTGCCATGAACATAACGGCATTAGATCAGAAACTTTTTAAATTAAGATATAGTCAATAACTGTTGATATCACTATGTGAAGAAAATTAAACTCTATGTTTCTACTGAAGCAATGTTTGATTTATTTTGACAAAAAAAAAAAAAGAGTGTTGATATAAAAACTCCACAAACACTGACCTTTTCTCGCGTTCCCTACACCCCCACCTTCATATTATACTGTTATTCGGGCTTTACTCACCATTATTTGATCACATAGGGCAAGCTTTAAACAAAAAACGAAAGGGGGTCGAGGGGGTATTTGACTCACGTAGTCGATGTGTTGGACGAGAAGCGACATCTCCACTTCAGTTGTGGTGGTGTGGTTCTTCACAGGACGTGTGAGCTTGTCGTAGGCGCAGAACAAATCATTTCTGAGCCTGGTTCCGGTAGCTAGGGGCGTCTTCGGTACCTGGCCGCAATTCAACTCCATATCACCTGCCGCAACACACATCCCAACAGACGTGGAAAAAAAATCTCGATACTTTACTAATATTGACACTTTAGTATCTATACTAATTTTTTTTTTTTACATTATATTTTTGTTTAGATATTTTAACTCATTTGAGTACAGTCCAATTCTAATAGGAGGGGCCTTTTGAAATACAAACATGTATTTTGCTGTTAACATTGATAGCATTTTACTATTTGATTAGTCTTATTTTACGACTAGATAATATCTATCAAAAGTGATAGCTGAAGAACACATGAGTTGACGTATGAATACGTCTGTCACATAAGGCTCTTCCTATTAAAAGTGAGCCATATCAGATCGATTTCGAAGATGTAGTCAGGATTTTTGTATAAACTGTGCTGTTTGCACTATTTACACTCTTAAATAAATAATGGCTGATTAACTGGGGTAGTAAATACATGATTAGGCTCGAACTAGAAAACGTATTGAAGTGCGATTTTATACATTCTTTATTTCACAACAGTGAAATTGGCATCCGTTAAATTATTACACTTTTTCCTTTTAAAATAGCTATTTTTCAATTTGTTTCACTTTTTATACGGTGAAATGGTTTCACTGGTCTGCATTCCACTGGTGTCGTTTTTGTTAAAGTATAATACAGAAAACCGCACCGCGATACGTCTGGTTCGAGCTGCATTTCCTTCCTAAGCTACCTAGGTTATTTCCGTGCAATTAGAACGGATCTTAAGGGGGAAGGGGTAAATATGATTCCTTTAATAATCCACTGGCGTGGCCAGACATTTCCATTGGGGGGCACTAGGATCTCACAAAGCTCTAACTTCACACCAGCAAGCTTATATTCATATTATAGGAGTTATCCCCTCACCTCTTACATTATACTAATATAAAGCCACATGGCTGACTCACTCATTCACTGACATTAATGTTTACCCACTTCCAGATGAGCTAGAAACTTGAAATTTGGCAAACTTATAGCTTCTAGCCTGTAACCGGCGGGAAAATTCCAAAAAGCTAAAAATTTTAATGTTTAACCTCCGAAAAAACTCAAAATTGTGGAGCAACTTTAAAGTCGGTGCGGACCTTTCTTTGGAGGTCTCTTGTGGCTAAATGGTAAGATCTATCAAAAAACGGATTGCATCAGCAGCTACGGATTTGGCGAGATTCACAAGTTTGTCCTAATACTCTTTGTAGTATCTTAATCGTTTATACCTTAGAGAGAGAGAGATTTTTTGATTTTAAGTAAATTTTGAACATTTTACACATATTTTTTAATTTTCTGACACACTTATGGGCAGCTAGAATCATAAAATTTGGCAGGCATATTGGCACATTCAATATCCATAAGCGTGCCAAATTTGATGATTCTAGCTGCCCTATAAGTATGGAGAACCTAAAATAATGTGTGAAAAATACAAAACAATACCGGTAACTTTAAGTTGTTACGTTCAAAACAACGCTGGAATTACATTAGTTTACATCCACTTGCAAAGAAAATTCACTGGGGGCTTGGGGGCGGAGACCCCAACGAGCAAAGCGAGTCTATATATAAAGACAAAAGCCCTGACTCACTCACTGACTCATCACCCTATCACCCGATCCCCTTTTCCTGGAAACTTTAAATTTGGTAGGAATGTATTCTTTGTTCACCCCTCTCTCCCCAGATACAGTTTCAAACTTTTTTTTTAAGTGTGCAACAAATTTTCAAAGAAAAAGTATTACCATCGTTGTACAGTTTACAACGCGCGAGTGGTTATGGAACTGTAAATATTGTTTTTAATATATGAACTCTCTTATTTTTAAAGATTAAATTATTTTTTATTTAATTCCCTCGGCCTATTATAAAACGAATTCACAGTTAATATTTAATATGTCAATTACAAAAAAAAAATTCAAACAAAGTTTTAAGGTGTAATCAAATTTACAACACGCAACTGCTCAGCTAATATTTCAAGCGCGTGTGACGGAAGTTTAATAAAAAATAAAGAATAATTTAAAGTTGCAAGTGGTTCGGCTCGAAGCTCGGCTCGCAGCGCCGTCCAGTGAGTTTTGAGCCGAGCCTCGTAATTTCCTTTGATGTTCGTCGAAATACCGAGATTCACCGAGTTGCTGCGAGTATTCCGACGAACCCATTTATCCAACGTTAACGAGGCTCGGCTCGGGGTTTGGCTCGCTAGTCTGGACGCTGCTTAGGGAGTGAAACCAAATCACTTGAGCTGGACGTATAAAACTTAGCAGGGAGATTCGTCTTAGATAACAGGGCAGAAATCTTTAGGGATTTTTTTTTAGAATTCAACCCCAAAGATGGTGAAACGGGAAGGGGGTAGTGTTTGAACAGTTTCAAAATTTCATAAGATACCAAACCTGTAACTTGGGAGGGCTACGCTACCAAATATATAATATAAGATTGTAATTTTTAAGTGAAATTCCAATTAATATCAAAACAAAGGCTGCAACTGGCTGTGTTATCTAATATCTCGCGATATTATTGGTAGCTCATAAACCCTGGATAGCTCAGTGTTATAGCATTGATGCACTAAGCCAAAGGTCCTGGTTTAAAGTTCCTTGTCCAAGTATCATTTTTCAACTAATTTAAATTAATTGAGTATTAGTCCTCTCCATACGGACAATGCCGTAATTACAATGATGCGCAGACTGTGTGTTAATATTAATTACTCAGGTGGTTCTGGATCATTGTAATCTAAGTTTACTCTTGACTTGAATCAGTTTAGGAAAAGCTCATTCACAAGAAGTACTAGTGACAGGATCCACGTTAAAGTCATTGGTAGCATGCATGAATTTAATGAATATATTTTTCACGCCTATGATATGAAACTAGTCCAGAAAGTGTATCACAATAGCCTTTTTTTAAACATTTTTCCCCCTATCAAATCGTTGCTCAATACCTTGAAATAAGTAAATGATACATATTATTTAGGAAATTCATTTTTCTTACTCTGCAAAGTATTTGTTTTCCTGGCTTTCGTTTATATATCAAGCTAATGAATTGTCTTTATTTAGCTACCGGGATTTCAAATTTATTTTCTTCACATATCTCTAAAGTTTGTCTGTAAGCATAGTTGAAAAAGAATTATCAGAACGTGGTGCTCCAAATGTCCATAATGGTCAAGAGATTCAATTAATAATCTTTAAGTTCTTTGCTGACCCCAAGAAGCTTCATAAAACACTATCAAAATGCACCGGTAGCACAGCTATCCAGATCCAGATTTCCATTATCTTTAAGGTGTTGAAAATTGTTCGTGCATCATTAGTCAAGAATTGCTGATTTTTTTTTACTCTCATCAATGGGGTGGATATATGTCCAGTGGCACTGGAACTTTTTTAGTGTTGAGAAGGGTGGTGTGGAGACCGGACAAAACAAGATAGGTTTGAAGAACTTGGACTTTGGCCTGGGAGCCGGGCGCTATTCGAAGGTGTCCTGCCTCCCAAAATATTTGAAATTTGCATGACCCTTAAAGCTATTTAGAGCAGATATTATTTTGATTATTTTATTTTGATTAGATGCATCTCTGGATTTTTTAAAAAATATAAGACGTCTCTAAAAGCTATTTAAAAAAAAAATCTATACCTCTATAATTTATTTGGAGTGATCCTCACCTGAACTTTTTTTAAAAATTAGATGCCTTTACAAGTGGCTTAGAGTTTTTTTTAGTTGTAATTAGAGTTAAATGCGTCCTCATCCCACCAAATAATTATTTCTTGCATTATTTATGTGGGTGCCTGCCTCCTTGAAAACCATATTTGAAGCACCATTAGGGTAAAACATGGCCTACCTGCCCCCTCTTCCTCCCGTATGGACATATATGCAGTAATTATAATATTGTCATGGAAACCCACCTGAAACGGTAGCTAAAGTAAAAATGCACAGTAGTAAACATTTCATGTTCCTCTTGATTTTGTCACACTCTCTCGAATACAGCCGCCAGCACAGCACTAGTATACCAACCAGACGCACACGATTATAAACAGGTTTGTGTAACGTGACCGTCGATACGCCCCCTGTTATCGCATTCTCCCTGAGGAAGGGACGAATCTAAAAAATTGTGAAAAAATCTCAGAACTAACCACAATACATACTAATTGAGCAGATTGTATTCCTAGTGTCATGGTAAAAATTATTAGTATTTGTACATCATTTTAACACAGGTTGTAATGTTTTTGAAAATAGTGAGCAATTTTTGTTCGTTAGGTCCATCATGATTATATATAGGGTGCTCGGGAACTCATAGCCCAAACTGCACATATAGTTTGTTTGAACCAAAAGTAATACAAAATCCCTATACACTTACATCCGGAAAACTATGCCATTACCATTAAATTGTGTTCAAAGTTTTGGCGTACAGCGCCGAGAGAACAAAGCTGTTCAAGCATGCGTGTGCAACAAATTGCATAGTAGTTAGGCGTGCGGCATTATACATCTCGACATCTTGAAGCACCGCAGCAGAACATACCACAGTCAATAATAAACAACACACCAGTCCATCTATAAATGCGAATAGGTTCTGAGATTCATCATTAACGGCCCTACATCACAGAAAGTGCTTGCCATTATTACATCTGCAGTGCCGGGCGCCTAGCTCATATGCAACTTGTTGTACACGCATGCTTGAACGGCTTTGCTCTCCCTGCGCTGCGCTCTGTACGCCGAAACTTTGAACACAATTTAATGGTATTGGCATAGTTTTCCGGATGTCAGTGTTAATGGATTTTGTATTACTTTTGGTTCAAACAAATTATATATGCAGGCTTGTATATAGGTATACATATAGACACGCACATTCATCTCCAAATATTTTTGTGCGCCGCGTCTTACACCATACCAGGATTCTAACCCAAATCTACCACTTATCGGCAATCTGATCTATTGCGAGAGTGGCGCCTTTAAACATGAGACCCCCAAAGTAGGTCATGTACAATTCGTATGACACCGCAAACATGCACTCAAATATATATATACATATCAACTATGCATATATATATATATATATATATATATATATATATATATAT
>CABFWB010006945.1:0-13568 GCA_902151455.1 Timema bartmani
ATGTATGTATGTATGTATGTATGTATGTATGTATGTATGTGTGTATGTATGTGTGTATGTGTGTGTGTGTGTGTGTGTGTATTTATTTTGAGTAGGCTTGAAATATGGCCTGTATGCTTAATCCCTTAAAAACTTTCTTTTTTTATGGTATTACATTTTTGTAGGGTGTGTCCAACATCTTAGCTAAATCAATATAGAGCTTGCCTGTTGATTTAAGTATATATTTTGATTTCCGATGAGGGTCAAGAATGTAACACAGTGAAATTGGGTTTGTTTCCTTTTATAAAGTATATTGTCACTTTGGAATCCAGTTGTTTGGCTATCTTAAAAAATAAATTGCCAGAAGCTTTTACATGCATCAAATAAATAAAATAGCGAGTTTCTCACCAGAAGGGAGGAGCTTCTTAAGTCAACAACCCGAAATATGATTTGATTTCTATCCATCCAGCGCCGAGCATGTAATGCTGCTCGAGGCGATCACTTTAACCCAAGACCGTCGAGGTCAACAAAAGGGAGGACACGGTATTTCATGTTAAATGAAATGGTTTGAAAACTATGGTTATACCTTTATTATGTAAAGTTGTTTACAAAAAGAAAAAAACCTCATATAGTTTGTTCCTCAATTTAACCATCTTTGGTGTTAATAGTTTTATTCCATATGTTATAATAATCTCTGGACTAGGTTAACTGTTTTAATGAGACTACAGTACCACATTTTTTATACTCATTCAGATTATATGCCTATATGCCAATTACACTAATGTGTAAGGGATTAGAAAGGTTTAATTTAGTGTAAGTGCACCTGTATTTGTGTGGTGGGGGAATGGAAAACCACTTAGAGAAAACCACCTTCAGTGCACCCAACCAGGATCAAACCCTGATCTCCCCGTCTTTGCCAGTATAGTCTAACAGGAACCTAGAGCATTAGACCATGCGGCCACCAAAGTAGTATTACCACCAAATAATTATGTTTGGTGTTAATAATAAACAGGTGAACAAAGAGAAAAATGATGTCACTTTTTGGAAAGATATTTTAGTGTATTGTACACTAAATAAATTATACATACTATGTTTTCAAAGTTAAAAAAATAACTAAATTTTTACTGTATATCACATTAATAATAGTTCATATCATTTTAATACTAGTTTTGTGTTTATGAATATAAAGGGGTTATTCATACATTATGTATGCATATCATGTGGGGGCTAGGGAGGTGGAGGGAAGTAGTACTCGGCATGACCAAGCGCGAGGGAGGGAGAGAATCAGTAAATGTGTGACATCACATTATGATTAAACATAATTTCTACCATCAAGCTTGGCAAACACGCAGGAACACTTACTAATAAAAGGTTTATATATCGACTCTACAGTTAAAAATACTATTTAAATATGGAAGTGGGCCATGAGGGATTTTGTGATGTAATATTAGAAATTGTTCATAAAATTGTGACAATGCATGACAAGGGGGTAAAAAAAAAGCATAGTTTATAGACAGGTCCAAATCATAAATATGCTCTTCATAAAGCAAACAAACACCACCCCAGATACCAGTGTGAATCAACCACATATTGCTGTCCTACTTTAGTGAATAAATAACTATAATCTAAAGCAATATTTATCACACATCCTTGGCCTTGAAAGTGTATTTTTAACTTCAGCATAGGAGTGAATACTGTTAATTAATCAAAGTGTAGTGGTGTCATACCTCTTCAAATCACCAATGTTGCTGCTGGAAACAATACCGGAGAAGACAGATGTTATCATTCTGGAAGGACAGCAACCCCAAAAGTGGAATCTCCAGCAACATGGATTGCTGTGTTCCATCCATAAACTAAAGCTACATAAAGAGTATTCGCTCGATGGAGAAGACGCTCTCGTGTCACTATAGGTAGTAAAAACCAATTAGATAAAGCTTCTAGTATTGCACATCCCTCATAATAAGTCCTACCAGCTGGAGTCTCCAGAAGAATGTCCTTCAAATAAAGGCAAAGCCTCAAGGCACGAGCTTCATCAATCCGAAGCCGTGGGAGTGTATTTATTGACAACGAACTCCAAGATTCTGATGTAGGTTCGACATTTTCACCAAGTGACTGACACAAAGGAGGATTCATTGGTTCTTGTGGTTGAAGAGATTCAAAAGGGACAGATTCTTCAGCAAAAGTTTCTGGTAGAGAATGCAACCAGTCTCCCTGTAAGACCTCAAATTTCTGTTCTTGGCAATTTCTAAACTTTTGTGTGCTTGTGGTGATGTCTTCGGTATAGTTAACTGACCTCTTGCGAAACCGGGCAGTGATACCGATTTCACGAAAAGACTGAACTAACCGCTGTTTATATGATTGTTCTGGTACTAGTGTTGTTGTCGTCTCAGAGTATGGTCGTGTGTCTAGATCAGCACTCTCTAACTTGACTTTATGATGTGGGAAAACAGCTGTACTCGACGTGAGAGGTGACTGCTCTGCATCATCAAAAACAAGATCAGGCGAAGACAGATAAGGTTGTGGTGACTCGGAAGAAGCTGAAAATGTAATAGAGAGTTCTGTTAGATTCCAGTAATTCAGCTATTAGGTGCTTCTGACATGGTTTTGAGAGGTACACAGATACTGTAAGAAGTATGGAGTTGAACCGAAATACTTATCAGTTCTGGTTCTTATTCCAGTTCTTCAAACAAGATTTTAAAGGTTACAGTTATAGAAAAATAAAAGTTTCTGTTCTTTTCAGTTATTAATTAACTGGTTCTTAAAAATGTTTTTTACTAGTTTTAGTTCCATTAAAATATTTGTAAATAAAAAATAATATTAACACAAAATATAATTAAAAGTTATTTATATAAAAAAACTACAAATAATTCAGGAGCTTGATCATTGATATTTTTGTTTGCCAGAACTATAAACAATAATAAAAAAAACGGTCTCTGTGGTCTATTGATCCAAGTTTCTGGCTACAGATCTAAAGGTCCTGGGTTCGACCCTTGGCGCTCCCAGATTTTTCTGTGAAGCAGTGGGTCTGGAACAAGGTCAAACTCAGCTTTATGAGGATAAATGAGGAGCTAGGAGCCTACGTGAATATAGAAGTAGAGGCTCCAATCTAGAAAACTGAAATTAACAACCAAAGCGTTTGTCGCGCTGAACACACAACACCCTTTATTCACAGGAGTTGCACTATCTTCACCAACAGATGGAGACTGATCGTTGAGTATGACTCAATTACGGGCAGACACCATGGACATTTTTTTAAAATTAATATATAAAAAATAAATAATGTATGCATATTTTCAATTGAAAAAAAGGTAAATATACTATCTAAAGCTGGTTTGATGCAACCAAACCAAACTAAACTAAACCAGCTATTTACCATATTAGAACCAAAAGAAAATGGTGTTGATCGTTGACCTATATGAAGTTAGTTTATCTGTCCAAACAATTTAAATCAACTATATTGTGTGTAATGTCAATTCTTTTTATGTACCGGCATGAAAACATTATATTAGGCTTTATTAACAGGATATTAAAATGTTATGGCAATATTCTCAATTTCAATTCAAACATTTTAAATTTAAAATGTTAGTACTTTCTTGAAGTCCTTAATTTGTAGATACACTAAATGGGTTTGCAGGGTTAGAATAATAAAAATGTAATATAATTTATTTTAAGAACTATCTTAATAATATCCTTGATATTGCACTCACTATCCATCTTGTTTAAAGAAATTCCACACTGGGTAATATTTAATATTTATTTTGTCTAATCTATAAAATAATTCAAATAATCAATTATTAGTAAAACTATAAAAGCACTTCTGGACTACACACAATGAACACAAACTTTGGATGACTTATAATTTTATATTTGATGGCAAAGACAAAAATTAACCATTTTTGATCATCCCGCCTCTACCCGTCCAAGCAAACCGGCCGTCCAACAACCACATAAATTGTTAGGAATATTAACACTTTTAAATAAATGTCTTCATATTTAGTTTTGACTTCTTGTACAACTGGGCAGTTTCTCATTTCTCAGTGCTCACCCTTGTCAGACTTAATTGCAGTCATTCAAAGCCAAACACTTTTTACTAATATAAGTTCATAGCCTAAAGAGTTAAATAAGAAAATCCTACACCATGTGACAACAATCATTCCTCAAAAACCTGAACTCATTGGTGCTTACTTTTATGTGCTCATTAATACTTCTATAATCCCTTAAAAAATAAATATATCCTAACCTCAAAAAAATTCCTGAGAAAGAGAAAATTTAATTTTCAAAATAGAATTAAGTCTCAGAAAGGGCATAAAGTGCAACTATAATTTTTTTAATGTAAAATGTAAGAACCGATAAGAATCTTTTTTAACCTAAATACATAGGTATATCAATTCCGGTTCCGATTCAGGTTACTAAATTTACTTTTTCGGTTCCTATTCTGGTTCCGTAAAAAAAACTTAATTTTGGTTATAGATTCTGGTTTCAGTTTGACTCCCTGGTATAAAGTGATAATTTCTGTAAATTATGAAAACCACCAAAAGTTAGAAATTTAGTTTCCAATAAAGTAATCACTCAAATTGGTGGACCAAAAGATTATTTTATTTACATTTATTTGAGGTATTTAACATGCATTTTCTAAACTGACTGATTATATCATCACATGAGAATTTCTACGAGCAAACGGGAAAGAGCCCAAATATTTTACCGGGAAGTTATTTTCACATACCTTCCAGGGTTCTTTTACATGCCACAATCGACATAGGATCAACGGATTTACTTCCCTTCAGAAGGAAGTTGTGCTACAAATTTTTATCGCTGAAAAAAAATCCATCAACCCCAACTGGGTTTGAACCCACAAATATTGGGTACTGAGGCGAGCACTTTACCCCAAGTCTACCGGGGTTACCACCTGACTCTCCCTCAGTATAAGTGTCTGCATTTCTTTAAACTCAAACTTCCTAATCCCTACCAGATAAATGCAGATATTGTGGTATAAACCGACTAGTCAAAACATGTTTTATGCTAAAATTAATTTTAATCAGGGCGTCGGAGTCGGAAGCAATTTTGGGTGGAGTCGGAAGCAATTTTGGGTGGAGTCTGAGTCGGTAGAAAGATACCGACTCCGACTCATAAGAATTTAGTTTTTTTGTTCACAAATTGTAGTAAACAAAACATTGTTTTTAGGTTCTATTAACCAAGTAGCCTGATGATTCAAGTGTTGAGTATGAAATTGCCTGTGCTACCATTTAAGTATTTTAATGTATATCCAACAGTTATAACAAATTTACTGTGTTAAAATTATTTTGATAAGTATTTTTATTACTTATTATTAATATAAATTTGCCATTAATAATGGAGTTGGAGTCAGAGTAGGACAGTAGAAAAAGTAGAGGAGTCGGAGTCGAAGGCTTAGCCTACCAACTCCGCAGCCCTGGTTTTAAATTAATCAAGAGGAACAATTACTTTAGGTACTTTAAGAAAATTAATGCCCGACACAGCATATTAGTGTATCAGACAAAATATTTCTGTATATTTTCAGGAAATGCCTATTTTCTAGTTAAATTAATTGCTGCTTAGGAACATCAACAAGTAGCTTGGACAGAAAAAGTTACCTACCAAAAATGCCCTCCTTTTTAGGAAGAAAAAGTGAAGGGACAGCATTCCAAACCAGTCTTTTCTTAAGAATGTTCATAAATTGGTCCGGTGCAAAATGGTCTGCACAGATACGTAATTCATTGAGTTGAGTAGGTGTTTTAGTGGACAGAGTGGGACTAATTCTTCGAGCCCATTCCATGCACCTATAATATTAAATTGTTTATAGTATAAAATTCAATAAATATTATCTTACTAGGTCAGCAAAATAAAAATGTTCAACCCTATTAAGCTAGATTTATCCAGCCATTTATATAACATATATTTTTTTAAAGTCAGCCAAGTAAAGTCAAAAAATTATTTTTATTTACATATAAGAAAGTAAACAAGTGTTGATAAACTAAAATGGTCGCCTTGGTCAGTGAGAATGTTAAGTATCAACCACTGTCAGGCCACACGGCTTAAAAAATACAATGGCTTGTGTCATTTTCTGGAACTACTTCTCTAGTATAATCTTCTGCTCCTTTTGCTCTTCACCTACAACCACAATTTGCCATGTCAATAAGAAATAAGGGAAAGAAAACTATGAAACTTTTTATCTCAAGGTAAATAGGAATGTTCACTGCTAATTCTCTGTTGTGAGCCTATAAAAAAAATTACTGTATTTGTTAAAGGAAGGCTAAATCTAGAGCCCTTTTTCATCAAGCCTAGTCTCATAGCTCTGCAAATATGGTTCAGAAGTAGTTGAGACTTTTTGGACTCTTAACTTTATTGTGATGTGAAGCATATTTTGAAATAACACATTGTATAATTAAATCTTGCATTAGAGCCGAACGCCTGCACAGTAATTTTTCGCTTAATGAGGCGGCCCCCTTAAATAGCACACGTAAAAGTCAATATAAGTGCCTTACCTTATTTTGTTAGCTGGAAATCTAAAATACGAAATTTTAGCTTTCTTGATATAACTAGATGAGTTCTTACATCCTGGAACTTTACAAATCTTCATTGTCTGAAATAAGTAAATCTACAAACAGTATAAGTTAGGCCTATAGAAGTATTAAAAATGGCAGATTACATTTTTTTGTCACTACATATTATTTCCAGTTCGAGTTATAGACATATTAGCTGATTAAAGTAAATCGTGGCAATATGAGACACAAATTTCAGTTTTAAATATATTTGCTCGTGGGTCTTCATAGGTGAAATATTAACATTGATTTTGAAAATAATATTAACTTAAATGAACCAATATATTTAAGATTTGAAACCCAACCTTCCAGTCATCAGCAGTCCTATCTATAGTAAGCGTGACGACTTAGACCATTTGACCACCAAAGCGGTGCGGTATGGAATATAGACAATAAAAACAATATTACAATGCATAATAAATCTTAGATCTAATCTGGAAATAGGTGTAATATTGTCAGTTTGTCACCGATTTTAATTTTCATACCCACTTAGGTGGCCATGTGGTCTAACGCGCTACTCTCGCAGAATACTCGACTGCAGATAACGAAGAGATCTAAGTTCGAATCTAAGACGGGTGTAATGAGGGGGGTAAATGTGGGAACACTTTCTTTAAATATAAACTCATAATCCCTAAAGCCACTAGTGTAATTAGTACATAAGCATATAGTCCAAACGGGTAGTAAGACGCGGTGGTAAAAAAAATCATGGTTTTATCTATGAATTATAAAACTGTATCTGCAACAGGTGATTGTCTATTACTTACTCTTTAAGTAAAAATGAAATCCATAAATACTTGAGAGTATATTTCTATTCTATATGGTGTTAAGAGCAAACATGAAAAACTGTTATCACTGATTTTAAAATAGCTGAAGTTTCCCTATACAAAATTATTGTGTTTTCTTATTGAAGGAACAAATATGACCAACGCTGAAATAATAGTGCTACTAATTTTAATAATGTCAATTGCCTAAGGTCTAGGATATTAGAGTCTGGCGACTCTTTAGTTCCGGTGATCGGACGTTGAAGACAAAAAGCGTTAGTATCGTCGCACACCAGCACGCGCTCTTATTCAAATAATATTGCAGAGAAGTTTAACCCCTAAGCTTTCATTTGATTGTCTAGGTAATATGGTGACTAGATAAAATAATCAGTAGCTTACAAACAAATAACCTTTTACTAACAAATATATTACAGGATGTTTTTAAACTCTATGTACTCTGCAAGGTCATACTATTGTTTCCGGATGCGTTACTTAAATTCAAGCTTGTTTGTCGAAAGTTATTATTACCGATTTGCTTGAATGGTTTTACGTCACTTGCTTTAATCGACACGGGAAGCTCTATCAACTTTATATATGAACAAGTAGCTAAAAGGTTTAGCGTCCCTATTAACTCAAGTAGAGAGATAACAGCTACGATGACTTTCACGTCATCGAGTTCTTCTGACATGGGATTCTATCAAGTGGATATTTCATTTCAGGAGCACAACCATCCTAAAGTTACTCTAAACGTCCTACAAGATCTTTTTTCAAACATTATTTTCGGTCATGATGTATTAGGCCGTCATTCATCTGTTGAAATAAAATTGGGTGGTTCTGAAGATCCCCTGAGACTGTGAAGTCTAGCTGTCAATAAGGTAGAACCAGTACGATTATTCCTGAATCTCACTCATAATTGTAAACTCATTTCTATAAAATCCATGTGACATTCTGCGTCTGACACCAAATTTATTGAAATAGAAAAAGATTGACTTTTAAATGAAAATGTCATTGAAGAGATTTATTTGCCTTGGTTTCCCAGGCAGAGAATCACAAGTGCAGGATAGTGGTTGATTATTCACAAATAATAAATAGTTACACGGAAATTGACGTTTACCCACTGCCAAGAGTCGACGACAAAGTGAACAAAGTAGCGAGCTATTAAGTATACAGCTCCATCGACTTGCTCAATGTCTATCAACAGGTCCTTATATGTGAAGAAGACAGACCATACACTACGTTTGAAGCATGCAGCCGACTCTATCAATGAAAACGAATACCATTTGATCTACGCAATGGAGTCGCGTGCTTTCAAAAGAAAATAGTTCAAACCATTTTCCCTGAAATTCACTTTTGCCTATTTAGATGTCACGCTCTGAGTCAACAGTAACATGATGAGAACTTCAGGAATTTTATGAAAGCTATCTCTAAGATCTATCAGGATTCTAGGATACGTATTTGTAACAAAACGAAAGACCTGATCCCGGATGGTTAAGACCATTGCGTGAACTTCCTGTTCCCGCAAATACAGCCTCTCTTCAGAGGATGATGGGTATGTTCTCATATTTTCCCACTTTAGTTCCAAAATTTTTAAAGAAAATTCAAGTTCTTACCAGCAGTAAATTTCCTTTCAATAACGTTGCTATGCAAACTTTTGACGTTCTCAAATTGGACGTTGAACAGGGCCTCGTTATTGCTGTGGACGAAGTTGTTTTCACAGTAGAAACTAATGGCTTAGAGTACGCCATAGGGGCGACTTGATCACAGTACGGCCGACCAATCGAATTCTTTTCTCGTTCTCTCAACAGATGGGAACTGGGACACTCATACACAGAGAAAGAGGCCTACGCTATTATTGAAGTGGCGAAGAAATGGATACACTATTTGATAGGGATGCCCTTTCAACTCATCACAGATCAAAAGTTGGTCTCTTTCATATTCAACAATCACCATAGCTAGAGGGAAAGTAAAGAACGAGAAGCGCATGCGGTGGCGGTTGGAGTCAATCTGTTTTTATTTGGAGCTTGTCTACAGGCCCGGGAAAAGCAATGAAGTTGCTGATGCATTTTCGCTAGTATGTTCAACAATCAGCCCTTCGAATGCAAAACTAAAATAACTTCATTAGTTGCTGTGTCATCCGGGAAGGATTCGCGTACATCATTGGATCAATACCGAAGAATTTGCCTTATTCCGTTGAAGATTTCAGGAAGACTACAAAAACTTGCAAAGTTTATGCCGGGCAGAAAAGTATGTAGGCAGTATGGAAGACAATTGAGCTCGTACTGAAGATCCGAGACTTAGAAACATAGCAGTGAGAAGTAATGGATACAGCTATTCATGCGATACGTTCGATAATTTGAACTACGACACAAGAAACACCGCATAAACGAATATTTAAGCACTCACGAAAATTTAACTACGGTTCATCGACTCCAACTTGGTTGATGACTCCTAGACCTGTACTGATGCGAAGACGCGTGAGGCATTCTAAATATGACCCTCTCGTTGATGAAGTCACCCTGCTTTAGGACAACCCTGAGTACGCACATGTCAGACTGCGAGATGGACGGGACACTAAGGTATCAACACACCATCTTGCTCCGGCCTGGATTTCTGAATATATAGAGGGAGATTCGGAGAATATAGAAAAACTATAGGTACAGAGTAGGATTCACCCCCATGGAGAAGAATCTCGATCGAAATCGATTCCTGAAATTCAATCCCCTTCTACTCTAAGAGCTCCATCATCTCTGGTTCCTGCTACTTTTCGAACAAGATCTTCAGATTATTTTTCTCCTGAAAGTTTGATCACTGCTACATCTCTAGTAAAGTCTCAGGATGCATCCAATCCTCAAGACAATCTCCGGAGAAGCTCACAGGCACAACATACTCCTTCCTACCTTCAGAATTACAAAACTTAGGAGGGGGAGAATGTAATGAAAATAATAATTTTAATTTCTCTCTGGTATATTATATTGCTTGTTCTTTGTACAATTATTTATTATTGTTATCTTTAGTTGATTTTTATATCTTTATCAAATAAAATATACTCTATGAGTGATTCTAATTTATTAACTTCAATACTTTTTTTTTCGTTAAAAATGTATGTCCGCAGACATCACCCTTAGGTGCTAGAGGCTTGCCGTTAGGTGGTGCATCAAATGGTTATTTTTCGCCACTGTCATTCGCAACGCGGACTTCCTGCGTGTAGCATGGAGCATTTCACAGATTCCGAGATGGCTTGCATGCATCTAGCATTATGGGGCTGGGGAATCTTTGAAAATGTATGACAATCGATGTGTCGATACTATCAGGCATAACACTTTCTGCCTTTAATTTATGAACCAACAGTAGCCTCTAGAACCTAAGGGGGACGTCCTCGGACACACATTTATTGAAAAAAAAAGTTTGTTTTAGGGTTATTTATCTCCAATTATAGTTTGTAGAGAGAATTTAACATTCCCCTTTATACACATTGTGTTATATTTAATCAAATATAAAGCAGCGGTTTCCAACCTTTGGCAGGGTTTGACCCCAAGTTTTGTCCATAGGACCATCATGACTTCTTGATAGACTGCAAATTTTTAAATCAATTTTTATTAATTATTTTCACTGCACCCGTTCTATCCATTTATTTCTGGGTAAGTAGATTTTAGAGGAAATAGATCTCTATTAGCGCGGAGGGAGGAGTGGAAACCATTTAGGAAACACCCCCAGGACGCCCAGACAAAATATGAATCCTGCCCTCCTCATCACCAAAAACCCAAACCAAAGGAGTATGATATTAAGCCCATGTGCCTGCCAATACTGGTTTTAAATATTATAAACTGCTAGTATGATTATACGAATGCGACTAAGACGCCTTTAAAAAGAATCATCTAACCAAGAAGGTACTTGGGGTGTTTTACTAGCAGCGCCACTTGTCCAAATACTAGGCGGTTAGACAATAAAGTCAAAGTTGTGTAACCAAAAGTGACCTAAGCAGTTTTTATCAATTTAACTGCTTACATTTCTATTTGATTTTGTACCTTCCTCTATGGTCATTATAATAAATTGATAAAATAAATATAAATCTATAACCTCAACAAGCCCCGTGGCAACAATCCAAAAACACTGCAACCACTAAATTGGGAATCACTGTATTAAAGTTTGAGGGCACTAAGGCGCCAGTCTTATCAACTAGCTTATGGCATCTGATGGAATTCATGTTTGAATCCTTTAGGGCGAAATTTTAAATCATATGTCTACATATTAAGCCCAGTAAAAGATAAGCCTATAAGTAAGGCCATTTGAAAGTGAAGCAAAATAGGTATTTTTTAAACTAGGCATACAACTGGGGGGAAAAAAGTATTAGAAGGTTACCCCAATTATAAATACTAAATGATCGAGTAAACTCTTATAACTCAATTAGGATTATAACCCAAAAATGAAAAGGAACTCTCAATTCAAATAAAAAGCTTTTTTTATATATTAAATTGACATTTATATTATTTATTTCAATGATTTATGATAGATAATACTAGAGTTTAATTTTTTTTTAGATCTTTATTTATTCAAGCCACACTTAGGATTTCTATTTCTATTTGTCTATAACAATAATAAACAGCTAATTTTATCAGCTAGAAATTTCTAACAACGATATGCAACACCACAGCGCTACCTCATATTGTGATAAATTATGTACGATAAATAATAAATTCAGTTTGATCAATTTTTACCTTGTGTATTCAGGAGTGTCATAAAGGTTCTAGTACTTAACCTTTAACTAGTGAGGTGAANACCAAACCATTATCTAGAATATTTTTAGAGGATTAAAAACCAAACTATATGAAATGTCATTGAGTTTATCCTAAACGGCTGACTTTAAGTGATTTTAATACTTATAATAATATTATGAAGTTTTATATAGCCAAGCTATAACTAGCTGAGATTGTCTAACCATTCAAATTATTTGCACCTGTATTTTTAATAGTAGTTAATAAATTTAAGAATAAAAAAAACAAGCACTAGTAAACAAATATATTGATTTCCTATAGTCGCAATTGCTGGTGACAAAGTTCTAATCTTGGCCAGGTTACATAAGTTTTTGCCCCCTAATTGGTTAGTCAATCCTGCATTTTGCCTTGGTTCGGCCACTAGCTTAATGAACCTGTTGTAGCCTACACCTGAGTAGCAGGGCTGCCGCTTATAGGTCCTCAGGTAGACCTTCTTAGTTTGTTAGCTATCATGCGGAGAAACAAGATTAGGAATGAGGTTATATGGGAAAGAGTAGGGGTACAGGGAGTACATGAGGTAGGTAGTGGAAACAAGATTGAAATGATGTGGTCATGTAATGAGAATGTAAAAAGAAAATGATGAAAATGAAGTGTGTAGGAAAAAGACTGCAAGGGAGGCCAAGAAAGAGATGGGAGGAGCAGATAACAGAAGGTGTTCAAGTAAGAGGAGAAGAAAAGAAGAAATTAAAGGAGGAGGAGTGGTGGAAGGATAGAGGAAGATGGAGGCATTTTACTAAACTGACTTGGCCACCACAGACTTGAAACAGTTGTTGTCGATAATGATAAAATGGTTAGCCACTCTTCTCGTACATAAATACAGATAGAATTAAATGAAATGTATGCCTATGTGAATAACTCAGGACATGGTAGTAAGATGCAAAGCACAAGAACATCACACAACTTTCTTGTAACCCATTTCATTTTACTTAAGTTTTATTTTTAGTTTGTTTCTGTGTGATATGAAATTATCTTCCAAGATAGTGTTGCATTGGATTTCAATTTCTCTCTCTCGCAAGTGTTCCTCAAATTACACAGAAGTATCTATAGTTGTCACTGGTTGTTCTAATAGATAATACTTATCAATTTTGCAAGTGTGGAATTTAATACCTTAGTAACACAACCCTCATCTGTGGCAGATACAGCCCAAAGAATTTGCCATGACTTCTTTTTATATGTAATAATAGAAGTTATGACAGGTCTCTTGGTCTAGGGGTCAGTACCTCTGGCTACTGATCTAAAGGTCTCCGGTTCCATAGGTATTTTTCCCGAAAGGATAACTGTTCCTATGGTTACCCTGGTCTGATTAATTATGCTTAAGATTTCCACTGGCTACACACCTTCATAATTACTATCATCACATAAGCTCATCAGTATGACATGTAAAGAACTCCCAAAGTCAACCCTGGACAACATTCCGGCCCTAAAGAAGGCCTAAAAGTCTATATACATGATACTGCATCTCTTATGATCAAATATACCATACACTTTTTTTTAGAAGG
>CABFWB010006945.1:13726-28659 GCA_902151455.1 Timema bartmani
AAAAAGTTATGCTCCAATTTATTTAGTAAGTTTCAGCTGACCTTTGTAAAAATATGTTAATAATTATTTTTTATCTGTTTGTAAGGTAATAAATCAAAACTCATTCTACAAAATTAATCTATTATTGTAATGTTTGTACTATCTGTATTTTATTGTGATCAAAACGAGCATTCTGCTAATAAATGTGATATGATTTTGGTAAAAGTTTAAGCTGCAGTATTCCCTTTGGGTCGAAAACAGAAGCGAAATTGACGGATCATGTTTAAGATGTAGCCGGATACGATGAATCGTTTATAGATTTCTGACTAATAATGATATTTGTAACATTCCAGCATATGTTCAACTTACCTCCTCACGTTAGACTTCTTAATAAGTCGAGTCGTGTTCATCAAAAATATTAATAGCAAAGTTGATAATTTTAAAGAGCTGGAACATAACTTTATCTGTGAGGATTCTCACAGGCTCTACTTTATCTAGACTGTACTCTCATTCCAAAAATTCTTTGTTGGTCAGATCCTCTTCATCAATGTCTGTTAACCAAAAGTTGTGTATTTTTCTTGGTGCAGATGTCATTATCTTTTGCAAGTGTTGCCATCTATCATGCAAAAAGTAAACCGCACTGTTAACTTGCGTCATTTATCCTTTACAAATAAATTTCATGTATACGTGAATAAAAATTGAGATAATAGGGTAAGCCTGTATTAAAAATACTCTTGCAATAAATTACATAGCACATTTTGGGTGAGACTCCTAGAATTATTTTTTTAATACTTAGCATCGCGTCTTACTAACTGTTCGGGTTATACGCTTAAGTACTAATTAAGCTAACGGGTTAGAAAGGATATATAGAAAGTGAACCCGCATTTGTGTGGCGGGAGAGTGGAAAAACCACCCCAAGTTCACCTGGCAGAGTTTTTTTTAATTTAAAAATACCATTTAAAATTATTTATCATCACATACATTCATGTTTTACATAAATTTTCTTCTTATGAAAGCTAGCCCAACAGCAGACGAGGTAAGAGGAACAACAAATTTCTAAGGATATCTGTAGCATGGATTTATTTCTTATTTCATGTTTTATTGTTTAGTAAGTGTTTATGATTCAATGTAGATACATAGGAGGCGCAGATAACAGAAAGTGTGTGAGGATGAAAAATGGTGGAAAGATAGAAGATGGAGGCATCTTACTAAACTTACCAGGCCACAGGCTGGAAACCGTTGTTGTTGATGATGATGTGGATATTTGGTAATAAAACACTAAAATAAATTTACCCACATTGTTTAGTTTCCATATTTAGACAATGTAAAAGTACTGGAAGTTTTATTTTTTAATAACTAAACTGAAATATAAAACTATTTTATTTAAATAAACAAACTATATAATGACATTTAAATAGAGAAAATTATGACACTTTTACACATTTGTAAATATAATCATAAAAATAAAAACTAGAAACTCGAATCCTAGATTCACTGGGAGAGTAACAAAACCATTAAAGAGGACCAAACTGTATTAATATAATTAATTTACTAGGATAAGTATTACCTTTGTTGTTTATTGGATAGTAAACATGACAGACAAAATAGCATTTGTCAGTGGCACCAAACATTAAACAATGTTTTTTAAAAATTTAATTTTAAATATTTTCACTTTAACTTAAATTTTACATTTTTTTTTAAAGATTAAAGGATCCAACCCATCTCTAATCAAAACACAAAAACCGACTAAATAATTTTTTGTGGACTTTGAAAAACACAACCCAAAGTTAAGTTTTGTTTTTAACTCTTTAAAGTATTCACAAATATTCATAGCTTAAGCCTCTATAACAGTAGCTAAATTTATTACATACTAAGTTTTATTTTAAAGAAAGAAGCAGATTTTTTTATTATTAAAGTTTATTGCAGAACAACCTGCAGTGCATTTCAGATCTGGGAACGGGCCTACAAATAATTAATAAATCAAAAACATTCATATATAAAATCGTGCATAAGAATGCCTATTTTAATCAACTAGACCAAAGTTATGTCCAAACAATGTCAAGTAATGTTTTTGTCTCAGTAAGCAAGTTATGAATTTTGAATAATAATTTTAAATGCACAGTGATTAAAACAACTTGACAGAGCTCATAGCACCCTAACATCTAATTTTGTTATCATTCATACGATTACATAATTAAGGGTTGTGCGTTTCTAGCCTATGCCTTTTACGGCATTTTTAGATCCTGTTTCCGTTTACGAGATTTCTTCTTTTTGTGAGACATAAGTTCCTGTTTGTTGATAATGCAGACTCTGCAGTACCAGTCCTCGTTCTCATCTGGAGGAACTTGGATTCCTACGCACACCCTGGAAACAATACATAAATTAGAAATATGTCTGTATGATATGCATAATTGAAGATGAGGTGGATGGGGACACCAGAAAAGGCCAGTGTTTTTACAGTGTTTACAGCAAAACATTTTTTAGGTCAGGATTGATCAAATAATTCTATAATAGAAACATTTAGTTTAATTTCTACACATGGTGATATTAACAGTTCTGGAAAATTAAACTTTTATGTTTCTACTGGAACAATATTTGATCTATTTCGGCCAAAATAATGTTTTGCTATATATAAACTGCAAACACAATCACTTTTCCTCACGTTCCCTATACTTCCACCTTAAATCTCCTTCTCAACCCAGAAGGTCAATACAGTTCAAACTAAACCTCGCATCATGATGTGGTTTTATTTATCTTACTTTAGAAAACTGTGTAATTAAACTAGGGAAAATGTTTTCTCACAATTTAAAAGTTATATAAGAGAATTGAAAAAGAGTTAATTCAAAATGAAAAAAAAAAGTTTAAAGTTTTGTATCTAATTTTCCAGTTAATCGATTGTGAGAGATGGGTTCTTAAGGAAACACATTAGACATTTTTTGAAGTATGGCAGTATAAAAATAGAAAAGTTGGAGTTGAAGGCTTGGCGTGCAGACTCCACAACCCTGGTGCCAAGAATGTTATTTTTTATTACCACATCCTACTAATTGTTTAGGTTATGAGTATGTTATTATTAATATTAATTTGTATAGTTGACCCACAGTAAGAACAAGGTCAGAAGGGTGTTTAAGAAAATACAAACATTTTTTGTGTGCAACATTGAAAATATTTTATATTATTTTATTAACAAGGAAGCCCAATGGCTCTTTTCCCCTCATTTTGTTTAATTTAATGAAAAAGTGTTCTCTTTGATGGTTATGGCGTAAAAGACATGACAATCCAAATAGCATTTGTCAGTGTGTACCACGCCCTAGTTTTTCGCGTACTTCCAATGAATGTTAAGTTTATCGACCTGTGGATAAGGGTTGTCTGACGGTGATTCAAACATAACATTCCAAATCCGCACGAAAGCAGTTTAGTGAATATTTATTATACACCTCTTTATAAATGACAACTTAATAGTTTTTACGGCACTTGGGCAGCTAATAACCGCACCCAGCTCCTCCACATTTAAAAGAAATTAACACTTGTTACTGTCCAAACACCCTATGTTTACTTGAAGGCTACCAGTGTTGAAGCTCAGCACATAATCTAATCTTCCTTAGTTAGAGGTGATACAATCATCTACTTTGCTACATGACATCCATCAACACCTCGGGTTAGATTTTTATGACGGTCCTAATACTTTTCCTTAAGTGTTGGAAAAGTTAAAAGAATTTAAAAAAACTATATATATATTTGCATATAGCTTGAAAAATATTGGTTATATAAAAATATATTTCAAGTAAAATATGTTTATTATAAATAGATCTTACATGTATGCAATGATAAGTAATTTCATATTTCAAAGACTTATGGTGATATAATTAAAAATTAGAATTTATGTATCAGACCGGCACCCTTAGTCATTTTGACAAAAAATTGAGAGTAGCCATTTGGTTTGTAATATTGATCAGATTAGAAATGAAATTTATTCAAAATAGTTGAAGCCGATTTTGATTAAATTGATTTTTTCTCTTTTCACCCTTTAGGAAATTACCCTTAATTTTAGGTTTGAATATCCAATTCCAAAAACCCCTTGGGACAACCCTATAAAAACCCTAGATACCAAGTTTTAGCCCGATCGGTAAAATAGTTTAGGATATAGCCCGAAGTAAAGACTGACAGACGGTATTGTGAAAACCACTTTTTTCGGGGGATCATGAAATGTCGACCGTCATCAAAATCTCGAGTTCGATTTTTTTCACGGTCACAATACTTTCTCTGCCTGTAAGGTAGCGAGAAAGTAAAAATATTGATATTGGGTCCCCAAGGGTCAACATTTTGCATTAAAATGTCGGGTTCCAGTTTATAATTTTCGACATTTTATTAGGGGTTGCACATCTTATGGATATCACATTGATATTAAACTCATTTATAAATTTTGACTAATAAAATATGTAAATATTGACTAATGAGTCTAAAATGATAGAGACAGATTATTGTTGTACAAACATTTCCCCTAAGAAGTTGAAGGAAAAAAACATACACTTTAAGAGAAACTTTATTTCCTACTCTATGGCATTATAGAATTATTGCACTAAAACTTAAGTAGTAGGCCTATCTATTTACAACTAAAGCTCACAAAATTGTATTAATATATTTGGCAATATCTCAGAAACTATTGGTTTTATTAAAATATATTTCAAATAAAAGTTTTTAATAGGACTAGGCCTACAATTTTGCAATGATAAGTTATTTAGTATCTCAAATATTTGCGGAGATGTGGAAATTTCCACTTCTGTAAAGTACCTTAAAAGTCATTTTCATGGGAAAATAAAAATAGCCATTTTATTTACTATCTTAATCAATGCCTGGATATGAATTTTAATCAAAATCATTTTAGCCAATTTTGAGAGAATCGATTTCTTCTCTTTTTGCTTTTTACTAAGGCTCTTAATTTTAGGGTTCAGGAGATGTCGAAATCAATCAACATTTCATTTTATTTTTTTTTACAGTTGCAATACTTTACTTTTAGTGTTTGAAAAGTTAAAATTTATATATATTTGTGTATAGCTTGAAAGTTATTGATTTTATAAAAACATGTTTCAAATAAAAGATTTGTATTATAAAGATACCTACATATTTGCAATGATAAGTACTTTCATATCTCAAAGAGTTACAGAAAATATGATATAAAATAAGAATTTACGCATCAGACCAGAACCCTTACAGTTAATTTGGCGAAATATTGAGAGTAGCCATTTTGTTATGAATATTTATAAATGTTGATGTTGGAAAAATATAATTTTTCTCTTTTCACCCTTCAGTAAACTACCCTTAATTTTAGGGTTAGATATTTAATTCCAATAACCCCTCTGGGCAACCCTAAATACCAAGTTTTAGCATGATCAGTAAAATAGTTTAGCCTCTAGTCCGAGGTACAGAGAGACAAACGGATATTCAAAAAACACTTTTTTGGATTTGGGGGTCATGAAACGTCGACATTCATTAAAATCTTAGTCAGATTTTTTTGACGATAACAATACTTTCTTTATCTGTAAGATAGTGAGAAAGTAAAAAAAAGAGTGGTTTTTTTTTTGTGGTTTAAGAATTAAAAAATATGTATGATTTGTTAGAATACAATAATGGCTGGTGTACTTGTGCTTTACCCACTTTAGCAAATGATCTTGTTTTTATCCATATGTTTACATTTACTGAAAAAAAAAGTTTCATATATACTGGAACATCCCCTCAAACTTATAAGCCAAAATATTATGAAAAAGGCTTCTGTTAGATTTTTTTCTCATTTGGTATGAAGCATGGACTTTTGGACCAGATCGACATGAGACCAATCCGAGGGTGTGGGTTTGAGTCAAACACCCCTCCATTGCCCGGCCAGGCCAAAAGATTTTTAATCCTCTTAAGTTTTGAATGCTTGTGCAATTTAAAAAAATGAGCACTTCTCCCTGTTTTCCCATGGTTTCTAGTTCAAGTTGCCAGCAATTGATATTAAAAAAACTTGCTTTAGTTGCCCCATGGTCTAACACACTTCTCTCATAGAATAAGAATGCCAATGACTGGGAGATCAAGGTTCAATCTTGGTCAGGTGTAGGGGCCTACTGACTTAAAAAAAATTGTTTCCCACTCTCCCTCCATGCACATGCAAGTTCACTTCCTCTTAACCAATGACTGGGAGATCAAGGTTCAAAATCTTGGTCGGGTGTAGACCGAGCTAAAAAAAAAATGTTTCCCCACTCTCCCTCCATGCACATGTGGGTACACTTCCTCTAAATATAATTTCCCCTAATCCCTAAAACCATTAGTGTAATACAGAAGGGTTAAAACCTAACGGGTAGGAAGATGATGGTAAAAAGGGGGAAGGGAGGAAGTAAATTCGAACGAACAAATTAGGTCCATATGATATTAATATCCCAGTTACCTAATTGTATGAAGAAATTTTCCCTCAAGTCATTCTACCGCCTTGTAAATCCTTGTGCAAACAATATCATCGACATTCATCGTCGCTTTGACTTGTTCAGGTGAGAATTCTCGGATTAAAGTAGTATCTTTTTCCCCTTTCTGAACATGAACCAACTTGTTATTTTCTAAGGTGAGCAACGACTTGACTTTACGACCGTCCGCCGTCTCCTCGTCAAACTCGACGCCAAGTTTGGCGGTTATTTCCGTGCTCCTAAAAGTCGTGCTAGTCTTGAAGGTATACACGCCACCGGCTTCGGTCAGCTCAATCACAGGGCTGAGCGCGTTACCCATTTTGCGGGTCACTAGACCCACACCAAGGGCTTTCATGTATTCGTCGAAATTTTCGGACGAAACCAACTTGTATTTTTTGCCCAGAAAAGCTTCCATTATCGACGGAGTATCGAACAAACGATCAACTTTTAACACCGTGTGACAAGAGAAAAAATCTTACCGCAGTATATACCCTACACCGGCTCGTATTGACTGAAAGATATGAGAATGAATTGTGCAGAGCAAGCTATCGTCGCGCTCGTTACTAAGTTGTGCGCATGCGTAAAATGTATGGGCAAGGTTAGCAGATGACGAATCGTAAAATGACAATTGACAAAGCGAGCGTGGGTTACGCATAGAAAGTGGCATGATGCTAGTTTTATCATTCTTGACGCGTATACGACAATTCACAATCGTGACGTGATCCATTTGATGTTTAAATCAAATAATTATATTGGTGCATTGCATTATTCGTAGGGCTAATGGTCGCCAACACGGGCAAAGAAAATGTCATTAAATTTAGTTAAAAAAAAACTTATTCAATTAAGATTTTTATTCACATTTTCTCAAAAATTAAAATAGGATTTTTTTTAGAAAATAAACTAATATTGATAATACAAGTTTGTTAGACTTTTTACAAATAATAAAGATTTTGACGTGGTCTGTTTTAATATGAAAAGTAGGTGTCAACCTCGAATGACAACCTATTCTAAAAGACAGTAGCGCGCGTAATAGGGTATTGGTAAAAGACGATTGGAAACTGAAAAGCGAGAGCTAGGGAAAATTACCACTCAGCTACTCGCTAAACCACATGATCTGCGAGACTACACGTTGAGTTGTTACTTTTGGCAGTCAAATCTTATATAATAAACCATTTGTTTTTAATTTTTTTCAATATTAAAACACGCTCCTAAAATGCTGCATTTTCTTTATAAATTAAGATGGCAAACCAGCCGAAACAAGGGCGGTTGATAACGTCATACAAACCATGTTTGTTTGTGTTTATTCGCTACTTAGGTTGCGTCGACTTTTGGGAACAGTTTCACATCTGTGACAAATACAGCTAGGCGTAAGTTAGGAGCAGATGGAACATGCTGTTCCCTTTGAGGCGACGCGAACGCCTTTTTAATCCTTTCATACAGTCACCTTATAATCCACTTCAACACTAGAGTAACGAGTTAGACCATGCAACCACCGACTACTATAAATCTTAATTCTAGATAGTTGTGCTTTTTATTATTACCAAACCGAAGTCTAGAATTTGCATTTGGTCTTCTAATTGTTTTTTTTTAAACTTTTAATACACTTGCGATCACAAATATGTCTGCTTAAAAAAAAGTTATATTTGAAAATAATTGTGAAAAATGTTTACAACCAAGTGACTCTAAAACTTTAATTATATTTAATCCATGACATTTTATATTTAAACGAGACATCTTTCTTGAAGTCAACTCAAAATAAATGAACTAAAAAAAAATTAATTCAAGATTTTAGGTTAAGCCTAGTTCAAAAATTTGATAAAACTTTTTATTGATACTATAATTTTATTATACAAATAATAACTATTCCGAATGGGTTGGTAGTAGTGACTTTCAGTCAATGTTTGCAATAAAGAACCTTCTATCAGCTCCCAGCTACCACCTCTCCTACTGTGTATAGGATAAAATGAAGGGCAATATCAAATGATGAAAACTATTGTCTACAAACTATTGAGTAATCATTCGATATTCAACAAAAGCAGGTTGTATTTTGTATTTGAATGGAATGAACTAGCTGTTCGTTCTCAGCTGCTGATCGATAGTCAACCTTGCATGCTTCATAATCTCTAGTGCTAACAAAGCTGACTATTCAAAACAATAAGGTCTATTATCAATTTCATTGCCTTTTGCTTGTGCCATGCAATTACAAACGGAACTAAAATAACATAAGATTAGTTAATATATCCTGCCGTAGGAATAAAATATTCCAACATATTCTATTGCACCCGTATAGTAAGGATTTCAGGGGCGTAACGCCAGGGTAGACTATGAAACCAAGTTTCACAAAACCTTTTTATTGGACAGCTAAGAAAAATAAATACCAAAGCTTTATATACGGGTTTAGGTTTAAAAACAACTCCCAAAGTGATAAAACCTACATAAATGCTTCTGGCACGGAGAAAATATTATTTACCTTCCTCTATTGAGACTCGCCACACTTTGTGGCAAACAGGCCTATTGTTTTTTTCTAAATGTCATCACTCGTTTTATACTACCATACCTCTATCCCTATTTCAAAAGTACTGCTATTAACTGCGAGAAGAAGCTAGTCTCGACAGAGTTGTCAAATTGTATTTATGTTTAGATGCAGAGCTAACATAATATTAATAAATCGGTATTACTCGTAATATTGTGCATACAAACAAATAATTATATTGTAAACAATAATAAACAAAATATCTTCAACTATAAATACTGGTTTATCAAGTTTATATGCAATATTTTGTCAAGTTTCGACTATATTTTTATACTATGCAACGTTGCATTTTAAACTCTTTTCAAGGGGCGTGGCACGAAGAGAGCTTTGGGAAGTTTCGATGGAAAGAGGAGGGACGGGGGAAGGTATGTTAGTACTCGACAAAAGCGTTGAGTCTGAAGACAATGTTTTGTGTAGCGTGTGCGCTCTAATTATTTAAAATATATTTAGTTAGTATCTAGGTTTTAAAATGGGAGGGGAGGAGCTGATAAATGTTTCTTGTTTAGTGTGTTATAAATCTGACGTTTCTTGTGAGCAAAAATCAGTGATTAACATTCTATTTCCAAAACGTCGGCTGGAGCTAATACAATATAATTATAATAGGTACGACGATTTTAACTAACATCTCAGTCTCCTCTTCTTCATTATGTTAGCTACGCCGATGATGGGTTTACATACTCAGATACAGCCAGTCCAAGCCCGGATAAAGCATAAGAGTTACCAGTCCTTTTCGTAAAAACATACCTGATTTCAAAACACATAAGCGGCCTCGGAAATTAAGTGATTATAATGGTAACAACAATTCCAAACGTCAAGGACTTTGGGTTGGAACATGGAACATTCAAAGCCTATACCGATCAAGAGCAACAATGACGGTAGTATCGAAAGTGCGAAAATATATGCTCGATGTAGTAGCCTTGCAGAAAATCAGATGGGTTGGCGAGGGGACAGTACATGAAGACAGATCCGTTATATTCTGCAAAGGTTGTATGTACGGAGAGACACGAGTTCGGCACAGGCTTTGTGATTAACGAACGACAGATTAATCCTGATGGTTCATGAATTAAACAGAATAAAAAAGGATATCCTTCATCACACTGAATCACTCGTGGAGAATCATCATATTTATCATCACATACAAAAAATAGTGAGGAAGAAGAGAATAATGTATTTTACGAACGTTTGGCAGATATGTATGAGAGCATAAATGTTAGAAATGTTAAAATTGTGTAGGGGGACTTTAATGCGAAAGTAGAGAAGGAAGATAGGTATGTATCAACAATGGACATGGAGGGTCTGCATATAACTACAAATAATAATGGGTCAAGAATAGTGAACTTTGCGAGAGACCAAAACCTAGTAGTGAGCTCGACAACGTTCGTACTCAGATGAATACACAAAGGGACGTGGACTTGACCGATAGAGGGGTAGTGAACCAGATTGACCACGTTATGAATGAGGTAAGATTCAGAAACTGGCTATAGGATGTCAGAAACTACAGAGTAGCGGGTGGTGCAAGTTATCACTTTCTGGTAATAGCCAAAATGAAAGATCTACCGACAGAAAGAAAGGCAATGATACCATATGACACCAGCAAGTTGAAAAACCAAGAATATAGGGAAATATATGCCTGGAGGATTGAAAATGGCTTTGAACTCATGAAACAAGACAACGGGGAAGATAAGAGAGGAGGCGTAAAATGGGGAACATCAAGAAAACAATATTAAGGGTAGCGCAAAAAATCTATTGGAAATAAACGAAAATGGTTTAATAGAATATGTGAAGAAGCTGTGAGAAGGAGAAAGAAGGCAAGGCATACGTGGCTAAAGGATACGGAGAAAGCAAAAAACAAAGAAACATATTGGATAGAAAGAAGAGATAAGGCATGGCTGTTATTAAGGAAAATTGGGCCCATTTGACGAAGATAGTGAAAAATGTTGCAGAGGAACATCAGAAAGACAATAAAAGGAACATGATTTTGAATATGAGGGAACGGAAACATGTTAATAAATGGAGAGAGGCTATGAGGACACTGAAAAGATTATTTCAGAAGAGATTTTGAATTGCGATGACCCCAAGGAGAAATTTGAGTGGAGTGACGTAGAATATAGAGGAAGGAGGGCGGAAGAGAAGATGAGGTAGAAGTATTCGATGAAAAGGTGAGAAAGGCAATAAGAAGGCTGAATAAGTGGAAAGCTTCTGGGGAAAATCATATAACAGAGGATATGATCAAGGTAGGGGGAGAAGAACTGCATATAGATATATTTGAGTTAATTAGAACTATCTGGACATAGAAGAGGATTCCTGAAGAATGAGAGAAAGCGATAATGGTAACAATCCACTAAAAGAGCAAGATGTAATCCAATAAGTAACGAGGGAGCTCACTAATGAACGTGAAGTACAGCATACTCTCGTTGGCCAAGCTGAAGCATCTCGCCAAAGGAAAAGTCGGAGAGTACCAAACTGGCTTTAGGGAGTGCAAAATTACGGTAGATCACGTCTTTACGATGGGACAGTTATGGGGAAGGTGTTGGGAGTAAGACAAGGACATAGTGACGACTTTTGTGGACGTCTCCAAAGCATATGATAGCATCCACAGAGAGAGCCTGTACAAGGTTCTTTAAGAGATGAAGATACCCTCGCAAATAAGGATGAAGATTAGGGCTTTTACGAGAGCGGAAAAAGCAAAGGTGAAGCATAGAGGAATGTTGTCAGTTGAGTTGGAAAAAAACATGATTGAGGCAAGGAGATGCGATATCACCGAAAGTGTTCAATTCTGTTTTAGAAAAGGTCATGCGATAATTGGAAAAGACAATGGACTAAAATGGTGGTATGATGAATGGAAAGCATAGATGGTTGGTGTTTGCCGACGACATTGCGCTAGTAGTTAAAGAGAGGACGGAGATGGTAGAGAGATGGCCTTGGAGCAAAAGAAGAACGCCAAAAATGTTGGGTTACACATTAGTGAAGAGAAAACGGAGGTAATTTATCTTGTCTAGGAGGAGAACAAATGGAGTGACCGTAAAGGCATGAGATATGAAGCTGAGAAAGTTGGAGAAATTCAGATATCTTGGATGCTGGTTCAATGACTGTAACAACATCAAGAAGAAACTGAACGAAGGAATGATGGCTGGATCCCGAAGCAACTACAAGTCTAAATACCTACCTTGTTTAGCTCCAGAAGTATCTCCATGAAATAAAAAATGAGGGCATATTGTGTGTCCGGTAGTAGAAAAATATGGGGTCCGGTAAGAGAGGAAGACAGATATGTAAAGCGAATGAACCAGGAAGTATGAGCTGATGAAGCAATTGGATAGAATAAAAAAAAAGGGATCAAACAGGATTAAATGGGCAGGACATGTAGACAGAATGAAAATAGAAAGAAGCGCAAAAGTTGTCATGGACGGCGTATCTAGCACTCGAAGACCTTTAGGGCGACCTAGAACAAGCTGGAGTGAAGATGTGGCAAGAGAGCTATAGTAATAACCTTAGGAGCAATGAATATTTTCCATAAGGATAGCAAGGAATACATACAAATTCGTAAGGACGACTATTGAACAGCAAGGAAAAGCATGGTACTGAAGGAATATGATAGGCAAAAATCTAAAAATAAAAAAGTCTCCAGTAATTTTTTTTAACATGGGTTGAGCTGTTTTTTTTTTCCGATGGCAATGTCTCTGATATTGATACCACTATGGTTATTTTCTTAAATATTATTTCTTGGCGATCCAGATTATCGACAATCTGTACCTTTGACATCAGACTTATCGACGCTCAACTGTATATGCGTGTATATTATTACGCTCTCTACCCAAACTAGCTAAACCTAACCTTTTAGCATTAATAAATTAACAATTTGAATGTTACTGACCCAATAAACAATTTAATTTCTATGGAAATGATTACATCATCCACTAGAAACGATCAAGGATCTACATTATAATGCAAGTCTAAACAAAAGATAGTCAATAATTACGTTTTTTACTTTCCTTATGATTTTTGTTTTAATTTTATGAATTAAAAATTACTAAACTTTATATAACCCGGTATTATTAGATTTTCTGTATTCTTAAGTATGTAATAATAATAATAATAATAATAATAATAATAATAATAATAATAATAATAATAATAATAATAATAATATATTGTAACAAAACAGAATTTTCAAACGAGTGTGATATAAGGTATTACACCCATTAATTTTCCCAATGTCTACCTTTTAATTTTTTTTAAAGGGAAACAAGAACTATGCATTAAGTGTGTTTGTGTATCTTTCCTTCTTGATCTAATAGAACGGCCAAACCTGATAAACTTAAAGGCTCTAACTATATAAGTGAAAAATTAAACAAGTAGACATCTTTCCCACCACACATGGGATCTGTATCATTCCGGCTGACTGATAGCTCAACTCGTTATTGTAGAAATTATCAATGGTAACAGATGACAGATCTTCACAGAAATCAATTTAAATACAATTGACAAATAATACATGAACACTGGTTTGATTCCTGTGTCCAGTTGTAATTGTTCATCAATATTTTAACATGAAACTACACTTACCAATTTTGACGATACTTCATAGAGGAAATGCTAGACTATATAACAAAAGGCTCAATTTGTAGGCTAATACTGGGAAACTGATTAATTATGTGGGAGAGCAGTAAATAGGAGATAGAGTTGAATCACCATGGAAGTAGGTCAGGGTTGAGAGACCTGTCAATGTTATTATTTAGTTACCATGGAGGTTTTCCGGCTAAACCAGCTCTTTTTGGTGAGGAGAGATGGCAGTTTATCCACAAATAATTCCTGGATAATCTTTTTGATTCAAAATATTTTCTTATCCTCCAACCCTTGGCTATGGTTAAGATCAGGGCTGTTGAGTCGGTGCGCCAAGCCTTTGACTCCTATATTTTTCAAATGTCCGACTCCCAACTTCTTCATAAATGGTTAATGTATATTAATGAGTAATAATATATTTACTACAACTAAATGCTTCAAGAGAGTTCATGGGAAACTTCTTTGACATTGTGAACAAATATTTAAAACAATTTGTAAATCCCAATTACAAATATTGGTCCTTATGAATAAAAAAAGTATAAAATTATAATGATATATTTACCATATATTGTTATAAAATTATAAGATTTATTTTGAAGCCAGAGTCGGTACACTTTAACTGACTCCAACTACAACTCCACCCAAAAGTGTGTGTGACTCAGACTCCACAGCCCTGGTTAAGATTGAGACTTTATGCTTACAACAGCAACAAACCATTTATGAGATACTTTGGTTAGAACTACACTTTGTGTGAAACCTGGCGAATGATGAATCTGTGATGAAATGAGTATGGACGTTTTCGTTGGTATCTTTGCAGGATGTGTTATGTCCTTCAATGTCAAACTTATTCAATGACACTTTTTTTTTTGCATAGCTTTTTAACTAGATTACTTTTGTTTGTGAACGTTTATAGTATAGATGTGTTCTAGTTGTGGTTCTTATGAGTGACTTGTCAATATACTTTCTAACTTCTAAAGTTGTCAACTTAATTGTGAGATTATTGACATTATTAACTACTTGATATATACATTCAATCATTCCTAACACCACAATTTCTAACTTAACCATGTCAGTATAATGTTAAAAAAACAAAAAAACATAACACCAATATGGCAATTTGACTAAACACCAAGATGAACTAATATGCATAAAAATAAAATAAAATAAATAACAAGTGTGTCCAAAGTATTCCTTAAGAGCCACATATAAATGCTCACGGTGTTCTATTATATTTTCAAAACAACAATCACCACTATAAATGTATGTAATAAATTAAAATTAGGCTATTTAGACAATCATTAAATAGGTAATATAAACTTAATACAATGAATGTGGGAAACAAAATAATCAATACCAGTGGCGTATTCTCTGGGTATGCTAGTCCTGCGCCGCATACCCATGATTATATGGACTAGTTTCTAAATTCAATG
>CABFWB010006946.1:0-14539 GCA_902151455.1 Timema bartmani
GTGACCGCATGGTCGTCATCAGCGAGAAACAAGACGCCGGACTCAAACGGGTCGCCTATCTAGCACCTAGCTGGGCGCGTATTTGCGAGGTGTGAGACCTCCGGGATATGTGGTCGACACCCATCGCACGCTATTGCAACGGTTTGGACTATTACGCGCTGGATTGTGAATTAAAAACAATTTTACCAACGCATCTAAGAGACACTGTAGAAAAACGTATTAACGAATATATGCGTCATTCCTGTAAAGGTGTATAATAAATATTATGTATGTCTGTATAGTAAATGTATGTTTTGTAATATCGTGTTTTATTCAAACACAAACCTGTCTGTCTCTTACACGCCATCACACCCACCAAACAGCCAATTTGGGGCCCTAAGAGCTGTGTCAATGCTCCCTTGTCACGTGTTTTGACCCATTGGGGTTCCCTGAGAAGTTTAGACAGTTTGGACCTTCATAGAGAAAACGGTCCGTGGTTTCCCATCCTCCCTTCTTATCGAAAACAACGTATGGTTCTTCATAGCCTGAGGCAATATCTGTTTTCGATAATTGAGAAAAAATAAAGACTGTTCTTGGTATGAAGGAACTAATAGATAAACTGATACCTATCAACATCCTTACAGCTATGGAGCCCTGGGAGGGGAGCGGGGGGCAGGGTTGGGAGGGAAGGGGGGGCGTGGTCATGTGACCAAAACCGACCAATCGCGCGCTAATCTATCTGGTCCCTAACACTACTAGTGGGCATCAACATTTCGAGTAGGACCACTATATAATTATTTCTAGGGGATCTAATTTATGAAAAATCTGGTCTAGCACTACTTAAAATAACTTTTAGAGGCATCCAATTTTTACAAATTTGATGGATGAGGACTATTCTAAATAGCCTCTACGATTATACAAATTTTTAAAAAATCAGGGAAGGTCTACTCTAAATTTATCTTAAATTAGTATAATTTTCAAAAACTCTCCATTTTTGAGGACCACTCCAAATACATCTTAGGGCATCCAATTTTCAGCCATTAACTGGTAGGAAGAAAAATTTATAAAAATATTCTAGGGGATCCAATTTTTAAACATTAACTGGGAGGGAGAAAAATTCCCAAAATAAATAAATCTTGATATCTCCCCTTCCCCCAATCATACAAATAAGGTTCCACCACCACTTTTAAAAATAATTTTCTTATTTCTCAGAATTCATAACATCACAACAATTACAATTTGGAATTCTTCCGAAATTAAATTTTTCCTACGCCCATGAGACTAAGATTGCTACGTTTCAGGTTAAACGGAGTGTACATGGAAAAAGAGAAAACCCGTAAAAGTGAATTTATTGGGTGTGACATGAAAAGTCAAGGAGAAGTCAGATAAATTATAAAATGTCATTAAATATAAAAAAAAAGTTTTGCAATAATTTTTGAAATATGAAGTAAGGAGCATTACATAGTCTAAACTATTAGTTTTATCCCCAATTAGTGTTATGTCTTGATGATATAGAAGGCCATGAAAACTATGAGAGTTTGTATATAGCCAATAGCTTTTATTATAAAATACTGGTAAAGTAAATATGCTTTGGTCTGGAAAACCTGGGTAAGTAAAAGTATTTTAAAGTGCAGGCCTTATCAGCGCTGTTTGAAAGTGTGTAAAATAAATAAATGCTATCAGCAGAAATCAGCTGGGCTTAAAATTTTAATCAGCATTTACCCTGGATAATATATTTCAAAATGAAAAAACACCAGAGCTTAGGGCCAATGTTTAATCTCCCAAGTGTTTTAGACATTCCACTTACACTACCTATCTTTATCGTAAGTTATGGATGACCCTGGCATTCTGAAAGACACGTAGCACCTACAATATGTAAGAAATATTTCTTTGGTTGTGTGCACTGAACACAATTTAAAATAACTCTAAATATCCTCTAGAGGCATCAAATTAAAAAAAAAGTTGCCACTAAATAACCACTTTAAAAAGTTCATAGGTATCTAATTTTCAAAAATTTGTCATGGGAAGATAAAATTAAATAGAATCTACAGGTAATAAATTTGCAAAAGACTTCCAGCTGAGGATCACATTAAGTAGCTTTTTAGAAAATTCCAAACTAAAAAATATCTTCTGTTTGAGAAGCACTCCAAATAACTTCTAGAGGAATATAATTTTAATAAATTTTTCCAAGTGTGGACCCCTCTAAATAGCTTTAGAGGGCATCCAAGTTTCGGAAAATTTTCGGAGGAGGGCTTCCGATTCCCCTTTTGTCTTGAGAGCCCAGACGTTAAAAATATCCTTATTTTTTGATAATTACCCTTACTACACAAATATCACTGAATAGTATTATTAGTTATAAAATTAAGAAATAGCCGGGCCTATCTATAATTTTTAAATGTTGAACGAAAAAAGTTACCACATTCTTCCCCACACAAGTTCCTTCAAAGAAAGACATAAAAAATGTACTATCCGTGAAATATAAACCTCCTTCAAATAGCTTCAAAAGACATCCATGGTATAAAATTTTACCCTTCTAGGACCTCTGGACTCTCTCTCAGTTGAGCTCCCCCACTTTCAAATATATTCCGGAGCCCCTGACAATGAGGGTTTTAAGTTTTGTTAATTGTCAAGATAAAATTGCCAAAAATACAAATTTTAATGCAGGTGAATGACAAATTAATTTTAAACTTATTTCTTTATTACATTCCGGTGTTGGCAAAGATAATTTTAGGCCTAAATGAAACATCGGGTTATAAATACTTTTTGAATGTTCTAGTCTGCAAGACTAATTAAAATCATCATAGCCCAGCCAAAAATATGAAAAATATGTTGATGTTTGTTTTGGAATTTCATCAGGAAACCATTCAATGTGGAATAGTAAAAATATAAAATAATATTCAACTAGAGACTTTTTTTCAACCAATTGAACAAACTTAAACAAAATTCCCGGGCTTATTATTTTTGTTGTTGACTATGAATCCTATGGCTAAAATAGCATTTTAACCAGACTCAATGCAAGAGACCCATGATCTAGTATTGCATAGAACAAATACTTACGGTGAAACTCTGAGCTGCATTTATGGGAGTTGATTGAGGTGTCACGGCCTATGGGGATTCGGGGACGCGTCCCTCCCAATATTTTACCAAATGGGGAACCGAGGAATAGGGTACATTGACATAGGAAAAAGACACTATCCTGTCTACGATTATTTTCACAAATCAATAAAAATATTGAGAATTTCTTATTATTCTACTGAATACAGTAGGCATGCCGGCATTGAATTATACAAAAATATTCCTGCGCCAGAAAATAGCCAAGGTCCAAGGAGGGAAGAGGAGCGTTTATGGATGAGTTTGTGATTTAATGGAATTTATAGATTTATTATGTTCAGCTTCTAAATCAAGGTTGGTTAGAACAAGGATTATTTACATAAAATAAGGCTACATATTAAATATCATTAAAGTTATTAACAAAAATGTACTTTAACTGAATAAATACATTGGCGACACTCGCTTTTCAGAGTTCAATGTGATGATTTTAACACTAATTGCAATACAGCTGGCATACATTCTGGTGATTGCATCATCTTAAAATATCTAAAGGTTGGTACATTGAGAGAGTGGGGGAAGGTGAAATTCTTTAGTAAACATAATACTTTACTTTATGATTAGAAGAACAAGAGATTTAACCGCCTCGGTGGCCGCGTAGTCTAACGCGCTACTCTCTTGTTGGACTAGACTGCCAAATACGGGGAGATTGGGATTCGATCCCAGTCGGGTGCACTGATGGTGGTTTTCCTAAATGGTTTTCAAACCTCCCTCTACACAAATTCGGGTGAATTTCTTCCCAATTAAATCTTTCTAATACCAAACACATTAGTGTAATTAGTATATAGGCGTGAAACCCAAACGGGTAGTAGAACGTGGTGCTAAAAAAAAGAGTTAGGAAGGTAAGGGAAGACATATCTTTCCCTCCAATAATCATAAGGTGGTGACGTGAGGGGCTGAGGGATGAAATGAGATTGGAGATGTGGGATTAAACCAAAGCACTCTGAGAAGACCTAGTCTTAAACCACCACTCAGTGTCATGGTTCCAATATTCAGGTCAGTTATCAAATACCGATTCTGACGGGGTCGGGATCCAAACCAGACGTCTAAGACATTTCTTTAATCTGTGTGTGCAAAAATAATCTTAGTCACAAATAATAAATTGTTGGCAAAATGCAAAAAGCTGTTCATATTTTTATGGTGATATTTTTGGGAGTAAATAACCAATGAATGCTGTGCACCAGTATTATCTGGAAGAAAAAACAGTCCGAAAAATCACAGGTGAAATTAAAAATAATGGGAACTCTCACAACCTGCCAGTCGCTTCGAAACAACTGTATCCAGCAAGACGTTTGTTTCCCCTCTCTCGCCTTACCTGCTATTGCTGGGTCTCCTTCCCCCGCTTCTAAGCTCCGCGTGGCTGGTTAGGAATTGGAGCTGCAAGAGCGCGTCACCAGACGGATTAAAAATTACAAGAAAATGTCTTTCGTTTTAGGTAAATTTAGAAGGGTTTTCATCAACTTACAGAAAGACATTCTCAAGTAAAGTTTGCTACCCTGCCAATACAAGGCATGGCATTCATCGGGGTAAGCAGAGTTAAGAATTGCAAGGCAAATTCCAAACTATGATATAGGCACAAATCAGAAATACCATAGTATATTTTGTAATAGTCACAGGTTAATTGATTTCCATATTTTTTTGTGATTAGTCGCTTTATGATAATCAAGCAATCTATTAATTAAATAATAAAAAAGGTGCAATTTTAACGCAGGGAACCTTTTATCTATAAACGGAGTGCACACAGTCTAAGTTTCCAAACAATGTGGTGAGCAAGACCCTTTAATCATCTGTATGACCTATAACTAAAATATACTCACAGGGCGATGACAGGGAGATGGGGCTCGAATCCCAAACTGAGGGTGGTTTTTCCTAAATGGTTTTCCATTATTACTCCACAAAACTTCCGGTACAATTCCTCTAAATTCCTCCTTTCTTATTCCTAACTCATTAGCTTAACTAGTACATATGCATATAACCTGAACAGGTAGTAAGAGGCGGTGCTTAAAAAACTTGCAATAAATACGTGTAGTCCCTCGAGGGTAGGGATGGGGGAGGGGGGTGATTAAAATAGCCAGTTATGATCACGCATATCTATACTGACCACTCTCAAGAGATAATTTATTCTCCTCTACCCCCCACAATGGTGCTGATAAACATCACAAACCAAACAAGACGTAAATTGCGCTTTATTTAATCCCATCTCACTGACGTCAACACGGACCGCTGTGAGGTTTCCCGTTAGCTCTCTTTAAACAGATTCGTGGTCCAAGCTGACAAAGTTTTCCATCTGCCTCCTTCTCTTACATGTGAGTTAATTTGGGGGTCGCACGTATTTCATCAACATGCGTATTCCCACATTTCAGTCGGCTGCCGTCTTGAAAATGTATACGTGTGTGGTTAGGGACAACGCGTTACAATTCGAGTAGTTAGTGAATGGGATGTTTTGAGCGTATTTCGGTGTGAAAAACGTAACTTTGGAATTTGAAAAATAATGTATTCTTAATTTTATTGTATCTTTGTGGCAGATTTAATTTTAGTCTGTTAACGATTTAAAAAGTTATATGTATCTAAGGTAAGATTTATAATATATATTTACTTCAATGACTATAAAAACATTCATGCATTCATTGCAGACTTTGTGACTAAATGTTTAATGTATACAGATAATATTAATTCTAAATTACAAAGTATCTGTGTTCTGTCAAATATATTTAGATTAGAGTAACTGACTTACTATGTCACTTAATCAAATTTAAATAAGTTTTTAGCAAACATTTGTAAATTAAAAACAAAATTTACTTAGAATTGTTTTACAAACGCCTAAAGCAAAAAAGGTGATTTCATATAATTAATTTAATTTAATAAATCATAGAGCTCATCATTGGTTTTAAAATCAGTGAAAGCTTAACCCAATTCCTTATTTTGGTTGTTTTCCTGCCCAAGTTAAACAAGTTTTGAAAAATGTATTCAAACTATATGGCTCTATTGTAAGCCAAGCAAAACAAACCATAAAATAGCAAAATTGTAATAAACAAGAACACTTAACCGAATATAATTTAAAAATAAGATTTAATACATTAAAGTAATAATTTAGACGCAACATTGATAATACGCCATTATTAGGAGGTGATTGTGAAAGTAAAACGTACATTTATCTGTCATTATTACGGATAGTCGGCTTGAATAATTATTTTTTTGCTTACTACCCATTTTGGATGTCTGCATATTTACACTATAAGGCTAGGGAGGATGAAGGATCAATTTAGAGAAAGTGTACCCGTATTTAAGTAAAGAGATAGTGGGTAATCATCTAGAAAAAACACTCTCATTACATCCGAATGCGATTCGAACCCCGAATTCTCCGTCATCGATCCTTTCAATATATTGTGAGAGTTACGCCTTTGACCATGTGACCACCGAAAGAGGTTTATTCTATAGTTGTTTTCTCCTTGATTATAAGTGGGCATTTCATTGAATCTTTTAACATGTGTGTAAATCTTTTTTTATCACATTTATTTTCAACAAAGAAAAGAAACAATGGACCTGGGAGAGATAGTGTATAATGAAATAGACTGGATAGAATCATCTCTAGATAGGGATAGGTGGCGTAATTTTGTGACTTGGGTAATGAACTTTCGAATTCCTAATGACATAGCGTAGGTAAGTAAGTAATACAATTAAATTTATCATATCAAACACCCTCAAGAAACCTATTTGGAACCAAATTGTTCGAACCATTTGTAAAATATTTCAAGTTTTTGAAAAATAATTCTTCAGTAAACTATCCATCAATGAGTTTTTTCCCAAAAAACAAATATACAGTGTTATTTATCACACCACACAGTCCCCAGATATACATTTAAATCAAAATTATTAGAAATATTTTCAAAATATTTTAAATATTAAAATAAAAGTCTTATTTGTAGGGTACCCGTAATTCGGCCTAAAATGTAGGCCAAATGACTTTAGGATAAATGATTTTTTTTTGTAAAATTTATTTTCAGGCCATTTATTTAAAGTGTGTTTATGTTGTCTTCGGAAACATTCGTTTTGATTTGTAGTGATGTTACCAGATGGCGAGGGTGTGTAGTGTTTAGTTAAATAGTATATACTACCGTTTCAAAATACATTTGTCTTCTCTCAATTTACTACTTACCAAGGTATAGCAGCACGTCCATTAACATGTAGTATCACTTTTGTAGGTTGAACTTTTTGAAATGCCAAAATTTTGTACTAGTTTTTATACCGTTTTGTACCACAAATAAAAAGTTTTGTACCTGTATACTTTTTAAATAATTAGCATGTAGATGTGGCTACTTCATTTAAAAAAATTCGTTTTATTTTGAATTTTGAATTTTTTTCAATGCCGATTTTTTAAAATTTGTTTTGTACCATTTTGTACCACAAATAAAAAGTTTCGTACCCTTACCCATTTTGAGTAATTAGCATATAAATGTGGCCACTCCATTTATATAATTTTGCATTATTTAGAATTTGGGCAATTTTACAATGTCAAAGCTTTGAATTAGTTTTCTGTACCGGTATTTACCATAAAGAAAAAGTTGTTTACCTCTACCCGTTTGAGTAATTAGCATATAAATGTGGCCACTCAATGTTGATAATTTTGTATTATTTTGAATTTTAACTACTTTCAGTGACAAAGTATTTTTATCTGCCTTTCTGCTTATACTTGTTTATTAATTTTATTAAATGAATTAATCAACTATTCATATTTTCTATGATTATATTAAGTTTTGCTCTGTTGTTAGCTTTAATGAGGTCGTAGAGGACGTCCACATAGCAAATCATGCTATTTTTGGTCCAGTAACTCCACATGCGCCCTTTTAGAGTTCTATTGAAAAGTTCCACAATGCTTACCTTCCCATCCGGATTATGGGTGGTGTGATCTTCTTTATCGAGAAATCGCTGGACTAGACGTGGTGTGAACTCATTCCCCTTGTCTTTTTGCAAACTTAGATATTTATGACCATTTTGTTTGAAAATGGCTTGAAAGACGTCCATCACGGCACTAACCGTATTGGAGGAAACATCCTCACCCAGGAAATCTTGCTAAACACATCGATGACTGTAAGCAAGTTCATGGAACTATCGTTGTATTTGCTGAGCCTTCAAATATCGTTTAGATCAGCTTGCCATAGATCGTCAATGTTGGACACCACGTACTTGTTGCGTGGAAACTTTTTATCACAGGTTTGTGTAAAGTATAAGCGTCCTGCGCACGAATTCACTCTCGTACTTTGGTCACATCATGCTTTTATGAGCGACGCCGCCCCTGCAAACCCTGCAGGATGAGAAGGATCATAGTAGATGTGTGCTAAACGGTCCATTTTGAGTGGAAAGGTAGCTATATGTTTTCGCCCACCCTTTACAATTTCTTTTTTTTTTAGGGGAAGGGCGTGGAGACAATGCAATTGGTTTGGATACGGACGTCGGATCTCTAATCGGTGCCAAGCGTTTCGAATTGAAAATAAATTCTTTCAGGACGTTTATTTTTTGGAGTGCCGTGAGAAACTCTTGCCAACCCTACGTCTCACTGTTTCTTCTTGCTCTGACCAGATTGTTGACTAACTAAATCCACAATATTGGATCCACAAAGAGGTGTGTCGTGAATACTCACTTTCCCGTTTACGTCCCAGGAGATACCGCCTAGGGAAATAATATGTTCTAGTAAAAGTTCGGCTTTATTTCGTGCGTTTACGGGTACAGTATATAGTAATGCAGCAATGGGAAGTACATACACTTCGCGGGTGGCTGTGGTGGTATTTTCAGGAGGTGGAGGGTGCTGACTGAAATACAGATAGCGCTGATATACTTCTTGATATAAAGTCCATTTAGATTTGTCATCAAGTTTTGAAGCGAGGATTTTTTCCATCTCCTTGTCTAGCTCAGAGACCAATAGATTTGTGGACGATGAAACTTGGTGGTGTTGCTCGTAGCGGTATAACGTTTCCGGAAACACAAATATCATCATTTTCGTGTGTTCCATTATCTACGAGTTGAATAAGGAACCGAGGACACCGCTGATTAATGGGGCTAAGAGTAAGGGCAGGAACGCTCCTCCTTTCTGAACGAGTAGTCGTCTCTTCTTCTTCCAGCACTCTCCTCGTTTGAACAGCTTGCGCAACACCTGCTTGTTAGCACGTAACTTTGTCTTTTGCGCATTTTTCAACGGCACCCACCCTTTTAAAGTGTTGTAGGCACACTCGCAAACAGAGTCAATCAGTTTCTTGTCTGACGTTTTCAACAGTTTCTGCAGTTTCATACGATGAATCACCACCGAACAGAGGAGCTTGCTTTAACACCTTGGGACTCATAGCTATGAAATGATCTGTAATTGGGAAGTGTAGGTGTTTTTTTTTATAGCTTTTGCGTGGTAGGTACACGCAGCACCCTATATTTGTGTGGGTTCTATATAGGAAACTTTCAGATGTACCGTTCTTGTAATCTAACAATATATACTCATAGGGAGTACTTATCCTGTAAAACACGTGGGTTTTCAGGGCAGGCCTGACGTGCAAAGTGTCATATCTGAGCTTTATCCCTGGGATTTTTAAAAAGCACGATATAATGTGCGTTTAAGGAAATGTCTCTTATGTCTTATACACTGGTGGAATATATTTCTTGTAAGGTATAGGACGCTAATATTTTGATGGTGGCATCCCTTTGTGAATAGATCAACGAACACTTCGTTGGCTTCACGCATCATTTCGTCTAGAATAATCAGCTGTGAATAGCCATTACAGTTGCCATCCATTTCCGGGAGACCCTTATAGAATATGACACGGGGACCTAGCACATTCTGTTCTAATCCCGGTTGCCATAAAGCATAACACAGGATTTTTTTTTTCAAATTTAACGTCAAACATTGTGTCCAAGTGCCGGATATGGTCGGCTACAAAATGTGACTTTCCACACCCGGAAGGACCACTGATGATGGCTAAAAATAGATGTTTCAATTGGTCCATAACGTTTGACACTGAGCTAATAAGCTAAATGAACTTGCATTTATGGGATATGGGCGGGTGTTTGGGTGTAGACGTTAAAACACAAATATAATAGTTTTAGAATATTTATTTGCAAACAAAATTTACACAAATGAGAGTTTTATAATATTTATTTATAAGCATTACATACACTTTAAAAATATACATGTTTTGGTGTAGAGGAAACAATAATCAATTTCTAGTGGTTTTGGTACTAAACATATAAGCAAATTTACCAATTCCAGTTTAAAGACTATTTAAATATATATCTAAACAGATGGTTTCAATTTTTTTAAATATGTACAAAAAATATTAAAATTTACAAATGAATACTTAAATTTGACTAGAAATAATCAGGTAGGTGAAGGTTTGTAGTGGTGTATATAAATAATTATATATAAAAAAGTATCCTGGGTGCATAAAATAAAACAATAAAACATTTGCATTTTTCATACAGAAATAAATAAAAATCTCATATTTTTGAAAAATGGTATGTTAGTGTAACTGTCTATAATGAAAGAAAACAATATGATCATTTATCCCTTATAAATGATCACCTTTTAGTCGTGGCGAGTGCGTTTACAAGGACTCTGATACGCAAACGGCAACGCATTAAAATCATCAGTTATCCATCGTTTGGTGCACATGGGCCGGTAGTTTTGAGTCTGCGAAACGGTACCTACAGTCACAAGACCATTTCCTACAATTTTGTATGGTATCTGTATGTACCTTTCCACAGCCTGTTCGGTGACCATCGCCTTCAAAACGTCAAAATCAACGTCGTTCCATTTGCCATAGCTTATGGTGATCCCACGAACCTTGCACTGGTTTTTATTTGGGTGGGATCTCCACCAACACAAATTTGGAACGCTTAAATCTTGGGGCTACCAGATAAAAAGGCGCTAATGAAGCTTCCCGAACCGTAATCCTGAAGTTCACTATTGAGGTCACCCAAAACGTCTCCGGTCGGGAAACTTAAATCGCCGGTACATTCCGTGAATAGAAAGCTATCTGTATCATTGTACAAAACGTGCTTCCCCAATTTTTCAAGGATGCTGTATAAGTGCAACCTAGCCATAGTAGTCGAGTAACATGCCACCGCCACACTCATGTTAGGGTTAGGGAGCAACGCGTCACGTGCATCCTTGTAATTGATGAAAATAATCTCATCATTGACGTCAATGACGCTGTCCACGGTGATATACGGATCCATCAGGTACTTGTGGATGCCCTGATAGTCGTTGACAACGGTTACGTGTGGTAAATCGTTTCTTTGCCCAAATTTTACCCATAGGGAATTTAAAAATAGTTCAGCCAGTTTGCGGAGACCTGTGTTTTTACCAACAGAATCGAAATGAATTTTACCCCTTCCTTTTCCTCAAAATTTTTAATGTAAGCTAACTTCACATTTTTTTGGTACAATATTTTGGCCATGTGCTGGCTTCATGTTTAATTTTTTTTAAATATCAATGTACCGGTGAAACAATCCACCAGAACGTGTCTGACGATCGTACACAAATGCATTGTACTCCCACACTTCGTGTATGGCTTCAGAGTTGCATCCCAACTCAATGGCTTTACGGACGCCTGTCAACCTACGATCTTTCTTGTCGTTGTTCTGACATGCACCTTGGTTTTTCTCTTCCACGCATTTATTGCACGAGAAAACATTAACTTTTTATGTATCCGTGTAGGCAATACGGGCATGAATAAATCTCGTGGAGGTGTTACGTTAACTTAGGATATGCCTTCTACTTGATCTATAGACAGCCAATTTGGTTCCAAGTGAGTTTTGGGGGTGCTCGAGGGGTATTATTTTATACTTGCAAACATAAGGATACAATGAACACACATCCACGTACTTTATATTCTCCCCACAACAAAGGTCTGCTTCGTGGAAGAGCTTGAGATAATGTGTAAACTTACCAAAGAATGCGTTCCTGGGACTGAGCTGCTCCTTGCTGTGCATCTTGTGCTGGAGTAAAAATTATTGTTTCAAGTCCTTGTAGGTGTGTTTCATTGCATTAAACATACACTCCCATACCTCTACGACCGTGAAGCTGGCATTTTAAAATTTTACCATGCAGGCCATGGTCGCTTCATAGCGCGTCTCCATGGTCTCGTGGTGGCTGTTTTTGATAGGGGTGGTTCTTTAAGGATAACATAGAGGGCACCCGTGCCTATAATAGCCTCATAACTGGAAAACGGTGGTAGTATCTCCAGCTATGACAACACAGTCTTAACGTTGGCCTGAAACAAGTTCGTCACAGCCTTTGCCAGCATGAAGGATAGAGACATGGCATTGATGGGCCTTACAGCTGAGCCATTGTACGGTGATATGCAACTGTTGGTATACACACCGGTAGCCACTGTTAGGGATGATACCAATGGTATCCTCCTTAAGGTGACTTCGGCGGTAAACCAACATGGTCGCTCCTTCGATTGTACACGCTTCTCTAAACGGATCAGCCTTGGCTTTTTATATGAGCATGTCTCTAAACTTTATGCAGTCTTTCCACAGGATCTCTACATCTTTCACACAATACATTTCAAACTCACGATTTAGATCAAAGATCATAATTTTCTTTGATCAGCGCTTCATACCCCTTCTCAGAGTGCTCCTTTCCCTCAACTGACAGCTCACCGATGCATGTTCCTCCTTTGATGGCAAGGGACCCCTATACCCCACGTTATTTTCTTACTAAGAAAATGGGAGTAATATGTTTCTTCCTAGCCGAATGTCTTTGCCGTCTTGGACAACGCCATTGGGAGTAACTTAATATAGTCAGTAAAGTGGAGTAGACCGTAACGCATGGGCATCATTTTCCCACCTTTAACAATGAGTCCTGAAGTCCATTTTTTTTACCTCCATCATATATTTTATAAAAATATTTCCATCATAACTCTTGAAATTTTGGGCTAGGAGGGTCCATATATTATTTTTTTAATTTGCTCAAGAAATCAGAAATATTGGGCCATTGTGGCATCATCCTTGATTATGCGAGTCCTATTGCTCCCACATTCGGTGATATGATGGTCATTCCCATAAATATGAAGGCAGGCCTGGAAACACGTCTGCCTGACACAAAGGCTAGGTTCGTGCAAGTTCGTGCTGGTCACACCTTGAAGAAGCGTTTCTTGTCTGCATTTAAATAATAGAATACTAACAAGAATTTGCTCTTTTACAGTGACGGCTTGAACTGGGCCTGCTTCCTGTAGTATATACATAAATGACCAAAAGGACGGTGTGTCTCGCATAATCTACCAAAAGTCTCATAACACCTGTGTGAATACTCTGCTCTTTCTAAACTGAAAAATTGCTCACAAACCTCACAAACATTTTTGGTGCCACAGCCCTACATGTGACCTCAGCAAAAATCTGGACGTTTATGGTTATCAAAACATGATATGTTTGTGAACCACCGCTCACAGTTTTTACAGGCCACGAATCAACCTCCATTGCAGACCACTTTAGCGTAGAACTTTTTGCGCGTTGATTCACATTTGTTCTCGTTCTTTGTTTTGAATGACACACGACACTCACGGCAAATGTACGGTCACCTAAATGCCTTTGTCAAGGATGTTATGACATCAAAATGGCTTTGCTTATCGTCGTTAAAATACAAATCCAAGTATCTCTTTAATGAATGTTTGGGAGGGCTAGGCCCCTCATATACAACTTGTCTCCCCGGACGTTCACTGAACACTGTAATTTTGTAATCAGGGAGATGAGTTTTTAAATTGTTTCAGTTCAGTGAGCCCACCACCTTTCAAAAGATTCACTCCCGCATCATGGCATAGTTCCTCTGCTTTGAGTTTTTGAATATTGCGAACCTTTTTAATCTGTTTAAAGTTGTTCACGTCCATGCATCCTAGCTCTCTTTTATTATCACATATAGCTTTTGAAACAATCAACCCACGGGCAAGGCAAAGTTTGTTGCCATTGGTATCGTAAAGATTCCTTTGCTGCTATGGCTATATGTGCTTGTGGGAGAGAGTTTATCACATTTATGGCTACCACTCCCCCGCGGCTCTTTAAAGTGGTGTCTCTTAACATACAAAGGGAACGAAGTGAGGAACGAAGCATTGATTTGTAACACTCGTTCTATATTAGGGAGCACAACTTTTGCGTCAAGCTGATCTGCTCCTGTAAATATCACAAGTACGGGTCTTGAAGAGGAGTCTGTGCTGTCTAATAGCAGAACTACGTGATCCTCCGCGCTAACTCCGTGTTCCTGGAGACGCCCTAGCAAAGCATTGAGCCAGGTTTGAGTGTCACAATCGCTCTCTGGCGTCCCTAATTGTATAAACATTCACGCCCGACATAAAAAACTGCTTTAATTCCATCTTCGACGATTAGAAGAGTAATAACATTCGACAACCCTCCACCAACCTTATTTACTGAGCCAAAGATTCCCTGCTGTAGTACTGATAACGCCCCCCCCCCC
>CABFWB010006946.1:14552-26295 GCA_902151455.1 Timema bartmani
CAACATATCCACGTTTAGAGGGGTGGATGTGATTCCCTCCTGCCTCGCCCCTGCATCACTGGCTTGGGGGACGACGCCTCCTTTGTCTGGAGGTGGCAAAGCTTCCGCTGGCTGGATGGGGGCTGTGGATGTTGTGGTCAGGAGACGACTGAATTGTATCCATTCTGAATGGTGTCTATTCAGACATTTCTTAAACAAGCACAACAAATAAAAAGTATGATTTGTATCCATTTTCATGATATCCACAAAATCCTGAATTGTATCCATTCTGAATTGTCTCCATTAAGACAGTTTTCAAATAAACGACTTTAACAAAAATCCTGATTTGTATCCATTGTAATTATTTGCATCATATCCACAAAATCTTGAATTGTATCCATTCTGAATGGTATCCATTCAGACATTTTTTTAAACAAGCATCACAAATAAAAATTCTTATTTGTATCCATTCTCATAATATCCACAAAATCTTGAATTGTATCCATTTAATTGCGGTGCCGCTTGTCTGATAGATGGCAGCAGTTGATATTCTCCTTAACTCATTCTGTGTTAACTAGAGAGCAGCACTACCACCAAGTTAATATTATATATATGAAAAAAATACTTATTCGTTTTTCTTTTAAAATAATAATAAATGGGTACTTTACAAATGATTGGTTTTTGAAAATATTTATGATCTAGTTTAAAATTGGTACATAGGGAAGCATTTTCTAAAATAAATTATTATTTAAATAGTTTAAAAAATATAATATTTCAGGATCCCGAAATTTCATAACAAATGTGTTGACGCCTGAAAAGTTAAGTTTTGTTCGGGTGGGTTCGTTTATAATATTAAAATTTATAGCTATTTCCTATTAAATACTTTGGTGCCATGCTATGGCATTCTTTGAATATTCATATTATAAATAATACCGTTCTTATGTGATTGATGTGAGTTTTGTTTATTTGTTTGGACTATTTATAATTATTTTATAATATTAATTTTGATTGGGCTTAACTATTCCACATCACAAATAAACTACACGCTTATTACAAACACAAGAAAAACAAATATAGCCAATAGAATATTAGTTCAATAAATAATTATAGACGGTGCTCTGGGAAATATAGTTTCGTAAGAAAAGGAGATACGTAAAGGGGGGAGGGGGGAACTAGCAAACATTATGTTTGAATGAGCCTATTACCTACAAATCAGACTAATTAGACCTAAACTGCGTGAAGTTTTTTTTAAAGTAATATCTTTCTCTAAACACATTTTTAAACGATTGAGGGCCCAAACAAAATGTTTTGTACAAGAGCACAAAGCGGGGCCCTAATAGTAAATTCAATTTTCTATCCAACCATATAAATGTACATAGGCCTAGACCCTACAGATCTGAGCAATTAGACCAAAGCTAAGGGAAGAATTGCATTTTTTTAGTTTACACACATATTTAAGGCGCTCCAGAGCCCAACCACAATTTGTGTCAAACGCACAAAGCGGGGCCCTAATAGTAAATTAAATTCTCTATCCAACCATATAGGTGTGCATAAGTCTAGACCCTACAGATTTGACCAATTTGACCAAAACTTAGGGGAGAATAGGATTGTTTAAGCTTAGACACATATTTAAGGTGTTCCAGGGCCCAAACCAGAATTTGTATCAAGCAAGGTCCTGATAATAAATTCAATTCTCTATCTAACCATATAAGTGTGCATAGGCCTAGGTCCTACAGATCTGAGTAATTTGACCAAAACTCGGGGAAGAACGGGATTCTTTTTAAGGAAAATTCTCCATTACACACTTCTTTAAGGCGCTCCAGCACACAAAACAGAATTTGTGTGTAGAGCACAAAGTGGTGCCGTGGTGGTCCCAATTATCCTCTATTCAACTATATATATATATATATATTCGTGGGCCTAGACTATACACAACTCTCAATTTGACCTAAGAAGGAATAAATATACAACTTTATTTTTAATTAAAATTCTGTTTAAATAGCTCTTCCGTCAAAATCATATTTTATGTTTATTTAATTGTCGAAAGTGTAAGGGTGTATGAATGTTTGTGCATTTTTTAAACTTTTTGTAATTTCTCCCTCATTTGTTGCACCCCTGATTCTACCTTCCTTTCCCACCCTTTATTCTTTTTCTAAAGTAATCAACATCAAACTATATATGCTTGTTCCTTACAAATTCTCCCAACAATATTTTTCTTCTCATTCAACTTTCAATAGACCTTTTCATCCCACGAGCCTCTCCTTTCCCCACCCCTGCCCAAATCAATCCACATATACTATGAATTGATACAATGCCTTTGGTATTATGACTCATACTTCTAGCCCAGACTAAGGGCAGAACCTGTTCCACCTGCCGAAAGCAAGTCCACGCCAATATTTCTGAAAAATCTACAGTTGTGCTTGCGGGAATCACATTTCGTGGACATTCTGAAGGACTCACGAATCCAACCCACTTTCGTAACTAAAGCAATTGACAAAACTGTCGTAAACCATTGTCAGCCATAACAACAAGTACAATCACAATCACAATTTAACACTTTTCCCTTTTAAAACCAATAACATCAAATTACTTTATATTTGCTAAGAAAGATTTTCATTAATATTTTAGTACATTTCATGATATCTATTTAAAGATTGGTGAACCTTATAAAAACTTTCTTAAATATCTGTGTAAACTAATTATTAATTCCAAAATCTATTTCTTTTATTTGTTCTTGGTTGCTTTTCCAAGCCCACATAGCCAGACACGCAATCTAATTGTCAATCTAATAATAGTCTTGTTGGCTTGTCAGATCAGGCATCAATCATATCCAGGCTGGGTGTAGATCTACTAAAGAGGTTTTTCCTAAATGGTTTCACACTCTCCTTCAACGCCAATGTGGTTGCTCTTCCCCTAAATCATACCTACCTCTAAACTAATAGTGTAATTAGTACATAGGCGTATAATTCAAACGCGGCGCTTAAAAAACTTTTCAGAAAAACAAAATACAAACATTGTTCTTTGTCATGTCAAAAACTTCCCAGATAACTATTTTAAACAAAATCGTTAATTCCAAACGTCTAAAAATATATTTTAAAAATGCCTTCATTATTAGATTAAACCGTGGGTGCAGCTAAGAGTTCTGTCATCCAGGGAAAACTAGGATCCCACCGGCCCTCAGTACCAATTATGGTTTTTAAGGCAATTTTGACTTAAAACGCGTCCTTTATATCCACCTTAATAAACAATACTTTATAATAATAATAATAATAATTTTTTACCCGCCTCGGTGCCCGCATAGTCTAACGCACTAATCTCGTGTTCGATTTAACTGCCGACGACGTAGAGATCAGGGTTTGATCTAGGTCGGGTGTACTGAGGGTGGTTTTTCCTAAATGGTTTCCTATTCCCTCCACGCAAATGATGGTGCACTGCCTCCAAGTTACACATACCCATTAGCCCAACATAAGCGTATAGCCAAAATGGATAATAATACGTAGTGGGAACAATATTACTGTTCAGTTAAGGTTTTGACAAATAAAACACACAAATAACATAATACTTGTATTGCAATAAATTAAAGAAATAAAAAAATAAGAATAGTCAAACATAACCTAAACCTCTAAATTTAAAATGTGTACAATTTTTAAACAATATTAAAATAAATATGATAGTTCAATAAAAATAATCCAAAGTGTTAAACTTATCTTCAAAATATTTTGAGAGATTTTTTTGTTTCAAAGGTTTTTTATTGCTTCGTCATGACAATGTTAAATAAAGGTTATGGTCGGTCAACTTTGTGAGCCTCCATAGTGCTCCTCAAGTAAGATTTTCAACAATAATAAAGGGGGTTTAATTTTAAATATAATATAATAGAAGACAAAGTCTTTATTATTATTATTATTATTATTATTATTATTATTATTATTATTATTTCTGAACCGACTAATTGTCAGTGCAAGACTTTTCTTTAGCACCGCGTCATACTACCAGTTCAGGTTATACGGCTATGTACAAATTACGCTGATGGACTCTGTGATGTGGTATGTGTAATTTACAGGAAGTGTACCCACATTTGCGTGGGGAGAATGGGGAAAAATGCAGTAAAAAGCACCCTCGGTGCACCAGGCCGGGTTGCGTCCCGATCTCCCCATCCTCGGCAGTTTAGTTTAACATGAGACAAGCGCGTTAGACTGTGCGAACACCAAGGCAGGTCACACGCCTTATCAACTAACTTATAAACCCTGCCCGTCAATTTCATCATTCTGAAAGGGGAAACACATATTCAATTAATCATTAATTTTACGGCCATGTTAGGAATCAAACCCAGGACTCTATCTCATAAAGCCGAAATTTAACTTATTGATCTACGATGTCAAACTATATAACTTATTCTTAAGACCCTATTTCACGACACGATGAAATCAAAGCTGAAGGCTATGAAGAAAAAAATATCATCTCAGGGGCCCCCTTATATGGTTGGATAGAGAATTAAATTTACTTTTAGGGCCCCGCTTTGTGGTCTTGACAAAAATTATGGTTTGGGTCCTGGAGTGACCTATATATGTGTGTAAACTTAAAAAATCCTATTCTTCTCCAAGTTTTGGTCGAATTGCTCAGATCTGTAGGGTCTAGGCCTATGCACACTTATATGATTGGATAGAGAATTGTATTTACTATCAGGGACCCGTTTTGTGCTCTTGACACACATTCTAGTTTGATCACTGGAGCGCCTTAAAGAAGTGTGTAATGGAGGATTTTCCTTAAAAAAATCCCGTTCCTCCCCAAGTTTGAAAACTCCCCAAAATAAATGTAAAAATCTTATATTGTAATATTCATCTAGCTATAGCAGCGCACTCTTTAAAATCCAAGTTAAAATGCATGTAACTATAGACGTTTCAACTTTTTAATCTAGTAACATATTTAGTTGATTACAAGCCTGCGTTTTACCCTAAACTCCCCAAAATAAACGTTTATATGGGTGTGGAATAGCTCAACCCCATCCTGAAATATTACAATATATTTAAATTTGGCTCTTAGCTTGTATAGCCTATTGCTTTCATAAGCCACATTAAACTTAATGTTCAATAACTACAATGAAATAGGGTCGCTTAAAACTGAATTAGATGTGTTTGAATAACAAACTTTGTGTAGTAATTTTACATTCAAACTATCATTTAGCTTATAGGGCTTGTAAGAAGGGAGTATTACTATATTACAATATACTTAAAGTTGGTTCCCAGCTTGTATATTACTTTCAGAAACCATATTATATTTAATTTTCGATAACTATAATGAAATAATGTCTCTAAAAACCTGATTACTTTTGTTCGAATGAAAAACTTTGTGTAAAAATCTTAACGTTCAAAAAATCATATAGACTATAGGCTTGTAGAAAGTATAACTATTTTAGCCTAAATCGACTTATTTAAATAAACAAGTCATGAGTGTTGAACTTTGTTAGGCTTTTAAAACCTTTTATTAGAAAATTTATTTCGTTTAACTAATCATACATTGATGTAGTTCATATATTCATAAAACATTAGCGAATGATGTCAAAATCACACATTGCCTTGAATGCGTATAGGAGAGAAATAGATACCCGAAAATTTTCTTCTCTCTTACACAATGGTGTGCAGACGACAGCTCGAAAATTTTAGCCGCAGGTGTCCATCCAGTTATATTATAGATATCAATGCATACACATTTATTTTAGGGAGTTTAGGGTAATACGCAGGCCTGCAACCAAATAAATATGTTACTAAATTTGACAGTTGAAACTTCTATAGCTACATGAATTTTAACATGAATCTTAAAGAATGCGCAGCTATAGCTAAATAAGGTGTAAGACTTCTGTGCTGAGGGTCTGGGGCTCAATCCTTGGTCCCGGCACATATTCATCTGATTGACAAACCCTTCCTTCACCTTTGACAAGACGTGTATTAATCACAACTTGTAATGTGAGGAATGCCAGGCTTCCACCGTGGTTCGGATCCCACGTTAAACTGTAGGTCCTCCATTTCATCTCACAATCACATTACCATTATAAACTGAACGGGTAGTAAGACGCGGTGCTAATAATAATAATAATAATAATAATAATAATAATAATAATAATAATAAATAATAATAATAATAATAATAATAATACAAACCATAATATGCATTAAAGACTCTTTTAAGGACCAAAAGTGAGTTTTATAAACATCATCCTATTTGATATCAACATGTATATAAAATTTAGACATTTTAAGGCTCAAAAATTAATATTACAAATCATTTTCATTAAAGAATCCTATTTTATATCAACATTTATATAAAATTTAACCAAACGTGGGGGAAAATCTTGCATTACACACATTTTTAAGGCCCTCCAGGACCCAAACCATTTGTGTCAAGAGCACAAAGCGGGGCACTGATAGTAAAATCAATTCTCTATCCAACCATATAAGTGTGTAAGGACCTAGACCCTATATATCTGAGCAATTTGAACAAACTATGCTGAGAAACATATTATTTTTTAAGAAAAAGCATGCTTTACTCACATATATAAGGCGCTCCAGGGCCCAAATTAAAATTAGTTTCAAGAGCACAGATTATAATGTAGGGCTACCGTGCTTGAAGTTGGATTAATAAACCTTATTTTTAGGCTCTCATACTCAACTTAAACACAGACCTACATTTTATGTGCTAATTTTATTTATTTTGATTGAAACCCCCTAAAAATTAGTATTTATATTTACCACTATACGCAACAGATAAACTTATATGTTCAGACAATGTGAATTTATTCACATTAGGCCTACTTTAAGTAAAAATGCCTAATCGTTTATCCAGCTGAAGTGAAATGAGAAGGAGGTCAGTGTTTGAAATAAAATATCTTTGCTTTTAATTGTTAAATAATAAAATTCATCTTGTGATTTGAAGGAAATTCTAGAGATTATGGTTAAAGGTGATTACGTACCAGTAAACATATAAGTTAAGGACTTATGTTTATTTCTATAATAATAGGTATATAAAGAGAGCGGGATTCCTTGTATTTCTTTGTCGTCATATGACAAGTTTTATATTTTTACCATCTCTACACACGGAATCAAAACAAATCTCCAATGATAGCAAAATTAATATGGTTAAATAAATTATATATAATCCAAACAAATCAACAAAATTCTCATCAATCACAGAAGAACGGTATTATTTATAACATGAATATCCAAAGAATGTCATAACATGGCACCAAAGTATTTAATAGGCAATAGTTATAATTTTTAGTCATATAAACGAACCCACCCGAACAAAGCTTAACCTTTCAGGCGTCAACACATTTGTTATGAAATTTCGGGATCCTAAAATATTATATTTTTTAAGCTATTTAAATAATAGTTTATTTTAGGAAATGCTTCCCCATGTACCAATTTTAAACTAGATTATAATTATTTTTAAAAACCAATCATTTGTAAAGTACCCATTTATTATTATTTTTAAAGACACAAGAATATATATTTATCTTTTTTATATATATTAACTTAGTGATAGTGCTGTTCTCTAGTAAACACGAAATGAGTTAAGGAGAGTCTCAGCTGCTGCCATCTATCAGACAAGCGGCACCGCAATTAAATGGATACAATTCAGGATTTTGTGGATATTATGAGAATGGATACAAATAAGACTTTTTATTTGTGATGCTTGTTTAAGAAAATGTCTAAATGGATACCATTCAGAATGGATACAATTCAGCTCCCCCGTGGTCAGGTCCTCTTTTTCATGGTCGGGACCGCACATTTCACCCAGCCTGGAAGCGGGAGGATGGGGCTAGAATCTTCAGTATCCATTTGAACTAAAACACAAAAGTATGAATTCAAACACATGTCAAACTAACTTCAAAGTAAACACTTAAAATATAATTGTTCCAACCATATTAAGTTTAAAATCTTCATTTTATTCCCTGCAAACTCACGCATATTTTTTCTTTCTTTGAAATGCTACCATAAATATATTATTTTACAATTTCAAACTAGTTTTGGTATTAATATAAAATGTTTGTACAATTTTGCCTAAACAAAATTGATCTAGCTCTCTAATATAAATGAGACCATTATTAGCAAAGTGTGTGAAATAAAATACACCTGAAACAACATTGTTTCAAATCAAAATACGCTTAAAAAATACTCTTGCTGCACTCTATAAAACAAACAAATTATCATGCTAAGATATTGGTTTTTCTCTCTTTTATATAAATGGCTAAAGCAACAATATAAATAGTTATAACATCATTTCCCTGGTTAATTATTATGTCGGTATATTTTAATGCCGATAAGAATTAGCTGTCTTCTAAAACACCTTAAAAAAAAGCTATGCACCATTTAATGTTGTTTTTTATTGTCTAGATTATACACCATACTTTTCAACTTCAAACATTATACTATATTATTTTCGTTTTAAAATTATATACCATATACATGTGATGAGGCCCAGAAAAACATAATACATGTTGATTGAAGAAATTGTTCAGCAGGGCGTAAAATGTCAAATCGGGTCGAAATTGAGGGTTTCTAGATTGCAACGCCATCTGGGTGTAATTCCCTAGTGGTTTAGTTTGATCTGAATCTGCTAGATGTCACCTAAATACTTAATATTAACTCCATTTTCTCCTCGGTTCACTAACACATAGACAGGTTGTTGACTTGGAGCATGTCAAGGGCATCGACGCTAATCCTTCCTCTTTTAGCTCCCCCTCTCCTTCCGCTATCCCCCCACATCATTTCAAACAGTGTAACTGACTAAAAAAGTCCTAAATAGAAAACCAGAAAGTTCGTTCAGATTTGAGATACAAAAAAATTTATACGAGATTAAGTTATAGTGTTCATTATATCCCAATGTCCTAGAGTAGTCTCATTTATTTTATTTTTTTATGTTTAGGCTATTTAACGAGCACTTTTTGAAACACTGACTATACTATCATGAAGCGACTTAAAAACTAACACAATTCTAGAACAAACACAACATCCAGCTCTTCGGCCAACAATTTGCCAGCATTTTAGATGTCAGGAATCAAACACAAGACCCTTAGCTTAGTAAGCATACATGCTAACAAATAAGCTGTGTTGAGATATTTATTTTTGGTCAGTGAAAACCTATTACATTCTTTAAGAAGGCTAAATGTAGTGTGTGACATTCTGTATTAAAGTATAACTATTCTATTATGAACTCAACATCAACTTTACCTGGAGTAATTTATAAAGTTAAGGTTGTAAGTATCCCGTCTGCATCCGGAAATGAGAGTCCCAGATTTTGCTTTTGACAGGGCAAAGCTTTTGTGATTGTAAACTAGAGCTTGTTTGTCTTTGAATCTATTGGGATAAATTACCAAATATCATAACATAAATAAATGACAAAAAAGTATATAAAAATGTAGGAACCAGAGACGGAGTGAAGAGAATATATACCATAACTCTGAATATCTTAGCAATTATAATGTGTTTTATGATCTTTATCATTATGACAAGTGCACATTGTTAAAATACCAATAATCCTAAGTACAACCCAGGAAGTCAGGGCTAGATGCTGACAAAATTCATTGGGACTAAACTCAAACATATTATACAATCATTCTAGACATATGGTTAGGGGCTGATTTCCCCAGTTGAACACCTTGATTTATTAAATTTAAACTCTCAGTTCCAAACGTCACTTGATCACACAAATTAACTTAAATCAATTTGGTCATCAACAATACATGTAAATGTAGGTGGCATCACTAACAAATAGCTGGTTATATAAATGTAAATAATATAATTTCAAACCTCATATATATTATATATAATATTTTTTTAGACTAAGATAATGTAGTTATCAACTATATTAACTACATTGCATTGATTAAGATTTTGTTTTAATATTTAATTTAAATAATTAATTAAATAAGAGTTAAGCGGGTTCCACTTCCTAGGTAATAAAGTTCTGTGGACTTAAGGGTTCAAAAACCTGAACCCACTTATTGGGTACAATATGAATTTATGATTACTACTTTTTACAAAGAATTTGGATACCACATAGTTTAAAAATCCATTTCACTCGGAGATTTAATTGGGGGAAGTGATACCAATAATTTGTTGATGCTATTATTTCTGTAATCTTCTCCATTCTAAATTTTAGGGACATTTTTAATATGTAACATGGTATACATGTGGAGAGATCAGTGTTGTCCAGACCACGGCCTGTTTGTTCTCTTCCGAACAACCACTCTCAACATATTTTTTAATTAATCAGTAGTGTTTCGTGACTAAAATTCTTAGGAAAGCTTGGAAGGGATTTTATTTTTAAATTTTTTACTCTTCAAGAAGCTATTTGGAGGTGTTTTTTTTAATGATAGTTGTGGCTTTGGGCATCCTTTTGTTCTGTGATTTACATTATTGTGTTATTACTTACTATAGACATATACTTATCAGCTTTCGTTTGTTAGCTTTCACTGATACACACATCAAAACAAAAGCATCTGCTACAGTAAACTCCACAAAACTCTATAAAGACCTGTACATACGACACAACTTCTTGTACAAAAAGTTTTAAAAGAAATTGTACAATATCTTGGTCACATGGATTGCATACAAATTTTAGCCAGTGACTGTTCACACGGCATTTGTGATTGTGTACTGTATTTGAAAACAAATGGTGGTTTTTGCCCTTTTTATGGAAAAACAATGATTGAATGATTTGGAAAATATTGGTATTTAATGTAAATCATTTCTTAATCATTCCTAAATACTATGAAAGCAAAAATATATCTTATTAAACTTTTTTAAAACAGTTGAAAAACTTTATATTTGGGGTTTTAACTCCTTCAAATATAATTATTTGTTTGTTTTCAAGCATTTATCTGTTTTTCTTACAACCACTCTTTTTTTTATATAAATAAAGTAACTGTCTAGCAGACGAAGTTTTCGAGTTTACAACTCAAATGTTGCACAAGAAAAATGGCTGATATAAGACGCGTTCTATTTCCTGAAATTGTATAGAATAAGTTGTGCAAAGCAGATCTTGTACAAGTTTTGGTGTTCACACGACAACATCTTAAAGGCTGAAACTTCGTGTACAACTTTATGTACAAGAAATTGTGTCGTGTGTACCGGGGATCAGTACCTTGACAATATTAACTTTCCTTTTCATGCCATACCATCTCTGTTGTTTTGAAAGGGTAAGAGAGGGGTAGTTACTTTGGTTCTAGTCGTCACCTTTTGGGCAAGAGAAGTCGTAGCTCGGCTGCTTGAATTTTTACCCGACATCCACAGCTCTTCCCCTTCTCTCCCCTCCGAAATTTATGACATCACAAATAAGTACTACGCTAGCTAGAGCAACGGGATGAAAGTCGGTATTTGACCAAATTTCAACCACCATTAGATGGACTTGTGCACGTCTTGCATGCATGTTACGGTCACTGCCATATATGGGATTTTTTTTAAAACCCACTGATGCTTGAATTACATTTATATATTTTTGCAAACATAAAATAAAATAATTACATATCTTCAATCAAAGCCAAGTAGTGCTTGCCCTGATGCGACGCCATTGAAATTAATAATAGCAAAGGGATTACCTCCGATATTTACTATCAAATCATCTACCATATATTTTGAATAGCTTTATAAGTTTTTTATTTCAATCTTTTGACTGTGCATTGTTCTAGATAAGATTATCTGCTTGCTCACTATATCATGACTACACAAATAATTCTTCACGCAAAAAAAAAAAAAAAAAAAAAAAAAAA
>CABFWB010006947.1:0-28639 GCA_902151455.1 Timema bartmani
TAGGCCAAATGACTTTTGGTTTCATTTTTAGGCCAAATGCCTTTAGGCCAAATGATTTTAGGCCAACTGCCACGTCCCCAATATAAATTTATAGGTTTATACATATTTTAATATCTCTAACACCCGCTTTGGTGGCCTCATGGTCTAACGCGCTATTTCCGTGGTAGACTGGACTGCCAATGACGGGGAGATCAAGGTTCAAATCTCGGTCGGGTGTACTGAGGTTGGTTTTTCTAAACTGGTTTTCCACGTTCCCTCCCCGAAAATGCGGGTAAACTTCCTATGAATATAAACTTCCTAATCCCTAAAACCATTAGCGTAATTGTTGCAAAAATCTATTCACAAATTCTTTGTTAATTTGACAAAAAATTGAATCTGACCATTTCCTCCAGGAACCTTTAGATACAAGCACTATATAATAATACACTTTATACATTCAAAGTCCTTCATAAAATCTTCTGCAATGAACACAATTAAAATTATGGTTTTTTATTTTATTAGGGACCTGTGCTACAAATCTCGGTTGAATCCTGGCCGCGTGAACTGAGTTGTTTTATTCATGATAGCTCATTCCCTTCATGCAAATGTAGGAACACTTTCTCTAAATTACCGTATTTCTTATCCACCATACTTAATTATTGTAAATTTACGGATAACATCTAAGGTAATAAGAAGTGAAGCATTTCTAATATCACAAGAACAAAAAAAAAGGACATTGAAATAATCTTTACACTGCACACTCTTATATGTGTTGAGTAACATCCTAATCTTAGCATTTGTGTTCCCCCTTCCCTTCCTCTATAAAGCTCACGTTATTTCCAAATCTTTGACTATGGCACGCGAGGGGTGCGAGAAAGTAAAAATGATATTTGTGATGAAATTACTTTGTTAAATAATAACTGTAAAAACTAAATATGAACCTATGTTAATTTTATTAATTTTAAAAGAATGGTGGTCAAGACATGTTCACTAGTCCCCCCCACCCCGTTTCATTATCCACCTTTACAATTGATAGCAAAATAGTTTCAGGACATTTATTTATTGTGACAAGTGTATTTCATGTTAAAATTGCCAATAGTCCATAATGATTTAGTTAACCCCGTATTATCAATACCAAATTATTGACTCTCTTTACAGATCAGATTACTAAAGATAGTGCCAAAGTGTTTGATTGGTACACCAAAGTGAACCGAGCCCATGTGGGTTTTACGCCGATGAACTAATCAAGCTAATGTGTTAAAGAAGAGTAAGGTTGCTTTAAGATGACATACACTCACATTTGCGTGGAGGGTGAGTGGAAAACATTTTAGGAATAACAACTTCATAGCACCCAACTGGGATCGAACACCGATCCTCGTCCTCAGCAGTCCAGTTTATTATAAGAGTAGTGCCTTAGATCATGCGGTCACCAAAGCGGGTCCCGTAATTATATTAATTAGGTATTCTATGCACATGATTTGAAATTAGTGGATGAATTATAGATTACAATATTAAAATAGTATTTTCATCCAGAAACGATGATAAATTCATAAAACCTATTTTTTTTTCATCCAATTCACAAGAGCAGAACATTTATTTTCCTTTCGTCTGGTTGAGAGATAAAGTCATTTTTTATTTCATTTTCTTCGATATATTTTTATAGAAAAGGCTTCCATTGCAAAACACATCGTATTCACACAACTGATTTAATAAAAGAACGCAGTCGAGTTGGTATTTTTCCTGTGATCATCTTATAGTCACACTACAACGCTTGGCATTCACTGCCTTGATTTTTTCCGATAGTTTCATCTTGTTCAACCTTACACCGATAGGTCGCAGCATACAGCACTACAACACTTTTTGGAATTAAAATAAAACTACCACTTTATTTTAGTTTAGAACAATACGTATGTTAAAAAATGAAAGGATAATTATTCTCTATCATATTTACTAGGTTTACGCTTTTTCTGCAGATTAAAAAAAACAACATTAAACCAAGAAAATACGATCATGTAAAAATCATTTAAACAAAGCGGCTTACAAATATTTAACTTTTAATTGTTCTTCAATTATACTAAATGATAAAGAAATGTGTTTATTGTAATATAATTAAAACGTTTTAGCCTAAGTCTTCCCACATTTCAATGACCAGCCCAGTTTGTTTTATGCAGTGTTCTTTAAATTATTTTTTAAAACTTAAATTTGAATTGTCTGTTTGGATATGAGTAAAACATCACCCATATAAGTGAATTGACCTTTACAGTAGTGAGAATCTTATTCAAATATGTATAATAGTTTTCTTAGTAATCGGGTACAGATTAATCACCCTAGAAACCGGCTGCACTCATCTCTAATAATGATTCATCCACTTAATAGACCGGCGCTTAATCGTGGCTCAGGATAAAGAAGGGACTACAGTCTTCACGGATGAATAATTCCCGCAAATCCTTGACGGTAATTCTGTAATTTACGGAGTCTACAAAACAAGGGTTCTATGCATCTATTCTACACTCTACCCTACCTCTTATTTTATTTCATCATCTGATCCCGAGCTAATGCATCTACAAGACAACTCGAAATCTTATATTTTTATTCTCTTTCTACTAGACCACTCAGTATATCCAGATCCTCATAGCTAAATTACACTCCCTGATGACATATACATAAATAATGTTGGCAGGACAGATTATGGGTTCTGGACCGTGCAAGGCCAGTGTTTTGTTATTGTTGTTGTTGTTGTTGTCATGTTATAATGGTTCTACCCATCTGAGTTAAAAAAAATATATATCAAGAGTAACTTGCTTATAATAGTTAGATTTTATAATTCACCCTGACGTCTGGCAGGCAGGTCACTTTTTTTTGTTATAGTAAATGTCTAGGTCCTAAACTGGAAAATACTATCCCGGGGAAATTTTTTTGTAATTTCTTATATATATTTTTTCTATCAAAACATAATATTTAATTTATTAAAATCCTCTTTTCCTTGGTTAACACACTGTCGGCGAAGACCCAGTTGGTAACCCTTCTGGACAGCAACCTGGATGATCCGTGGAGATCCACAGTGACTGGCAGATGGTTGTAGTGAGGGGAAGGAGATAATTTCAAAGTACAGTTTAGCGAAAATAGTTCTTTGAAAATTTCAAACCCGCAGAGGACACCACGAAGTTTTTTTCATTAGAGTCTCGATGCTTTTTTTTTCCTTTACCCACTTCGTTACGCCTTACGCCTAATTTCTTCCAGACCCCATAGGGGAAGGATTGTTTGATTTTACAGTGACACATAATCCTAGTATAAAAATACCACATGCCAACGGACTTAGTCGACAAAAAATCAAAATTGAACAGGCAGAATATGTACCTATACTAAGTAGAGAGGTCTTACATCAAGAACATGAAACAGACCATTATTGTAATAATAAGAGTTTAGGTTTGCAAAATGGAAATTTACAAAAAAAATCTTTTGAGAAGGATTCATTGTTGTACTTCCCTGAAGACAACAAGTGGAGGTTAGTGATTTCAAGGTAAATGATAAGCCGTGTAGTTGAAAATCATCACAATACACCATTCATCAAAGGGTCAAGAGAATGCAAGACATTATAAAGGAGAGATATTTTTGGAAGGGCATGTCAAGTGACATAGAGAACTATGTTTTAGGGTGTGACGCTTCTGCTCACAGGAAAACAGGCAGCAAAATAACAGTACCATTAGGGAAATATTAACCTACTTCAGAGCCATTCGAGCAAGTATCCATGAACATAGTGGGCCCACTCTCATATCTAAAAATGGAAATAGATATTGCTCACTTTTATAGATCATTTCTCGAGGCGGTGTGAAGCTTTCACCATAACAGACTAGACTGAGGACAGACAGAGTGTTCGTAACGGAGATCGTCTTACGTCACGGAACACCGAAACGGTTACTGACCGATCAGAGTAGGAATTTTATTTCTAATTTATTGGAAGACACCTGCAGACTTCTGCGGATAAGGAAATTACAGACAACCCCATACCACCCTATGAGTAACGGAATGGTAGAACAACTTCATCAGAAGATAGTAAACATGATCTCCCAGTTTGTTGACAGATCACAGAAAAATGGGACTTGTGGGTACCATATGCAGCGATGGCCTATAGGAAAACCAAAAATACAGTAACCGGGTCCACACCTTATTACTTAATTTATGGTAAGGAGATGCCGCTGCCAACTGAATATGACCTTGAGCCTAACCTTAACGAAGAGGTTGGACCCTCACAACTATTAGCTGTTAGATTAAGGGAGACTTACAAGGCATTAAGAGAGGCCAATAAAAACGCAAGAGAGAAACAAAAACAGTACTATGACTTGAAGAGTACAAACAAAATGTTTGACGTAGGGGACTTTGTTTATCTGCACGATATAGACTTAAAACAAGGAGTTTCAAGGAAACTGGCAAAACGATGGAAGGGTCCATATGTAATCCTCAAGAAAATAGGTGATGTGGATTACAAATTAAAAATAAACAATAAGGAAGTTGTTATTCATGCCAACAGACTCAAACTTTGCCGTGCAGCCCCAGAACGCCGACGAAGAAGACGCAAGTCACTTGAAGATCCCCCATGGACGAAGAACAGCAAAAAGTTGATAATATCGAAGTTCTATATAGACACCAGCTACCACCTGAAGAGCCTGTAGTCGAACCTGAGGACATCGAGCAGGAAGATCTAGAACAGGAGGAGGACGACTAGGAGCGTATTCTAGAAGAGGAGAGCATAATTGAGACGGACCACTCGACTGTCACCAATGAGGAATCCGACACTACAGCTTCGGAATGGTCACCAGAGACGGGTCATTATCGTCAGATGATGGCGGACATTGCTGAGAACGTCAATGATAAGAGGGAGGCCTACAACCTCAGACAGTGTCGACTTAACCTTACCCGTTAGTTTCAGATAGCTCTACAATGCGATTGGTGTCCCTATTCTCAACAGAGGGCTACCTGGAACGGGGAGGAGTACTGGTGGTCCTAAAAGCCATGAGTAACACTAACATCGAGCAGCTCAGCCCAGGAGGGAGGACCAGGCCATCTCAAGTGAACAGGAACAACAGCATCGAGAAGAGTAGACTTCTGCCTGGAGGATAACGGCTAGGAAGAGTTCCAGGATGATGACGGAGGGAGTCAAAGGACGGCCCGCTCCGAGATTTCATCATTGCCGATTGGAAGCACGAGACCAGCTGCGCTGCGCCGCGCCATGACGTATACACTCGTATTACGACAAAACGTGGAAAATTACGATTTTTTTTCACTAAATATTAACATTTATTTTCAAATGACTTTTTTCATTGTATTATAATAACTGCACAAAGTTTATCTTTGTTAGTAGCTAAACCACAAGAGGGGTAGTTTTTAATGAAAAGAGCGTACCAAGGTTAAAAATTGAGAGGTATTGTTGGGATCCAACAATATGTTGAACAGAGTGTACACTCAAAATTAATAATGTGCAGCTACAGAAGTGCATAGAGATACTAGGAATTGATGCAAAATAGGACGGCCGCCTAGCTTACATTGCTAGTCATGAGACAATGGCTTTGTACTGATCATGTAAGTTCCAGTTAGGGATGAACGGCCGGTATTTCATCAGAGGATGTTGTCAAACTAAAGACCTCTGGATGGTTCAAGAGTATAATAGAGATAGGGTAGTTTACCCAGGGACAGATACCACGTATCAAGCATCTTTAGTAAATAGTTGTATACGTTATATTCCATGTTATTAAACTAGTTAGTTATAGAATAGTAAACATCTCTCGTATTATTTAAATGTGTGTGTGCTCCCGCCCTCTATGAACTGGTGACTGGTCATAGCACTGATTTTCTGGCCTACCTAATTAAAATTAATTTAGTTAATTTTACTAAGGAGAGCAGCTGTTTTATCTGCACTTTCAAAATACAAACAAATTTTGTATGTGTCCCTTCTATTGTGTTTACAGATCGAACTGGCTGGACATAGGGGGATTATATTATTAGATGATATACTCACTTAACAAGTCTTGACAGCTTACTCTGTATTAATTGCCTTTTTTTAAAATGTTGTACGCCGTCCTTATTTTCCCTTAAGGATCAAAAAGGGGGTACACGTAAAAGTAGACACTTAAATGTTGATTTTATTCATTTCGAGCACTTTTGAGTTCAAACGTATTGTTCTTTCACTTTAGGGTGATTAGCGTATCAAAATTTTATTACCGAATCGCGGGGCCCTGTGTGGCCTCACTATTGGCACTCCCTTAAGGGTGACCCTGGCAATAAAGTTTTAAAAATAAAAACATATCTTTGGTGGTCAACATTCATTGACAATATTTTAGGGGAAGGTTACCAAAATCGTACCCCTTAGGGGATTTCATTTTTTTAATTAATATATTCGCCAGACCTAAATATTGTTTAGTTGCATCACTATACAGAAATAACTTCAAACTTAAACAATACCTTTTTTGAACAGTTTCATTTAAAACCTTTATGGGAGTAAGTCTTTGTTTCCCAAACTCTTACATTGGGTACAAGTTCAGCAACCGGTTTCATCAATCTTACCTTTGGTTCAAACATCAGAATGGCTTATGTTATCCTGTATCCAAGATTCACAACCCGACTAGTATTAAGGAATTCCGTCCTATATATACTCTCCATACTCTATATAAAGCGCTTGAATATTTGGTGCACACACAAATTTTGTACATCATTAACGAGCATGCTTTGCTAAAGCAGTTTTAATCTGGTTTTCGTCCTAAGCATAATACGGCATCGGCATTAATAAAATTAATGTATTTGATGACATTCGTCTCGCTATGGATGGTAATAATATAACTATAATCACCTAACTTGACTTCTTGCAGGCATTTGAACTGTGTTAATCACAATATGCTACTGCGTAAGTTGTTTGAGTTATATAGGTCTTCTTTGAGTGCTATGAAATGGATGATGTCTTATCTGATTGGTAGTCAGAAAAGTGTGAACGTTAATAGAAATTTCTCCTCGTGGCTACCGGTTAGGACCGGTGTCCCCTGAGGCTCTATATTAGGCCCACTTTTGTTCTCATCATTATTTAATGATTTACCTGACAGCATCTCTCATTATAAGTATCACCTTCACGCCAATGATTTACAGATATATATTTCTTCCCGTCCATTGGAAATAGAAACGGCTATACATAAATTAAAAACATATATTAAGACCATATATAATAACTTTTCTTTTAATCCAAGGAAATCAAATGGCATTTTTATTGGTTCCAAAATGATATTTTCTAAACTTGATCGGTCAACTTTGCCCGATATTGAGCTCAACTCTGAAACCATATCCATCTCAACTACCGTACGCAATTTAGGCCTTACTATTAATGAAAACTTGACTTGGACTGACCATGTCATTGCTATATGTAAAAATTACTTTTGCTACAATACATAATTTAAAGAGACTCAAGAAATTCTTACCAATAAATATCAAGGCCTTGGTGGTTCAGGCAATTGTTCGTTCTCATTTTGATTATTGTGATGTTGTGTTTAGCGACTTAACAGAAACTCTGGCCACTCGACTTCAAAGGCTGCATAATGTGTGTGTTCGATATATCTTTAATATGAAATATCGGGATCATGTCACTCCATACTTGCGGAAGCTTGGTTGGATGAGACTTGAACAAGATGTACTGCTGTACAAGTAATTACGACTGGCTTACCCAGCTCCCTGACCTCTCGATTTCAATTTCAATAAGTACAGGCTAGTCTCTGCAATCGGGCTAAGTCAGCTAGCTTGATCTGTGTTCCGAGATTCAAAACTAATTTTTATTTAAAATCTTTCACTGTTTCATCTGCCTTAGCCTGGAACCAATCACCTGTAGACTTCACAGATGTGAATGGGCCATCTGATTTTAGAAACAAGCTCACTAATCACTATATCTCTAGCGTGTGAGCTGCGGCACAATCCATATGTATGCGAGTGTGTGTGCTTGTTTGGTGTAAGAATGTTTACTAATTTTATTTTATTTCATCACTCTGTTTCCACTACTGATCTAGTGATAGTGTGTTCAAGTTGATTACTGTTTGGGTTGCTAGTTTTTTACGTGTTTATCTCATTGTAATATTTTATATGTTTTATGTCCATGTGTCAAATACTTGTCACCTGTTTTTTATTTATTTATAATAATTGATAAATGCAGTGCAATGTTAACTTAAGACATGGTTAAATGTAAGAGAAGGCTTATGCCTTAATTTCGCCATGTTAATAAATAAATACAATAATAATAACATCGTACCTATATGTATTTTATAGTTGTAATTGTGAGGTCTATATATTAAAATATTAAATTGAAATACAATTGACATATATTTAATAATAAAATCTTAATTAATCATAGTAGGCTATTATATATAGGCCTATACTAGAGTGTTCTGGATAAATTCAGTAAATTGTCACCATATACATGTATCCATCAAAATTTCTTGTAAGATTTTGGAACCAAGAGAGAGTACGATCTAGAAGCCTTGGTGCTTAAAGAATATAGACATTTTAATTTAAAGACAGTGACAGTAATATAAAAATGCATGAGTATGAAATGCACACCAACAAGCGAAGTATTACACTGTTTAACGTTTTCTAAAGTATTCTATTCTTTTACATTCAAACATTATTTCCTTAGTAATTAAAAGAAATATAGCATCAGCTTACCTTGAATTACATCAAATAATTTATTTCACGTCCTAACGCGCTAAGCTGAGGAAGGCGGAATTTAAAATCAGTTCCTAACTGGACTGCCAGATTACGGAAAATATATTTTCTTGTATTTAAAAACAAATGTATGATCTCAGCAACTTTACCCTTGTTTTAGTTTATAATATGTATCTATCTAAGTGACAGCTGTAGATCATATGACTTGACTTATGAATACGTGAAAGTAGAGCTAGTAACTTTTCCTAGTTATCAGATAGGTCCATTAGCAAGAAAATCGAGGTATTGTTAAGTGTTACTCTTACTTAAACAATTTTTTTCGGATATGTCTGACACCTAAGCCTAGTCAGTAGCATGCCTGACTTCTAAACATACGGTCCAGGGTTCGATTCCAGACATGAACGGAAAATGTATCATTGGTGAAATGTGGGTTTCCCCTTTCATAGTGATGAATTAACGGCCAGGGGGCTGGGTGTTGTGTCTTTTCTAGATTTAAGTTAGTTTATAAATCTTACGCGGATATAATCAGTCAGTTCGGAAAGTGCACGTTAAATCCCACAAATAATATTTGGATCTGGGTCTGGATTCTTTTTTTCAATCCATAACCAAAATAATTTTTTAAATGTCACAATTATTGGCGTTTCAGCTAGTGAACTTTTAAACACAATCTTATTGAATGTTTAATTTAAGGATAAAATTTCTCCTCAAAAAAGTGAGAGTGTGCTTTGACAATTTGAGTGTGGTTCGTGCGCCATGATTAAGTTTACCTGAGAGCAACACAAATGTGCTACATGCTGACGATGAATACTTGCCTACCTGGAATTACAGGAGAGGGGAGTGGGGAAAGAAGGGGAGGCAGCGTTGGCGTCCCATTGGCTAAATCCTGTTACGACTCTCATTCCTTTGACTCCGAGAGTAGATAGTGAAAGTGGTAGTCTTTAGTACGGACAACTCTGAGCTAGTTAAGTTTGGAAACCATAGTGTGCACAGTGAAAAAGGATTTGGAATTTAGGGAATCCTGATACTATGACGATGTCACTGGACAGGGGTGAGTCTATTTATTAAAATCTCATAGGCTTATAACGTGTTTTATAGATAGGTGGGATGGGCTCAAGGCTGATTTTGTTTTCAAAGTTTATTTTTTTGGCCTGTCATAATAATCTCGATACTGACTATTTACAAAAAGGTGATTTACATGGCGTGTTTTATTTGATATGTTATTAACATGTTTGTTAGTTGAACGATGTAATCGAGTAGTAGGTCACAGTTCTATGGCCAGTAGAATATACATGTTGGCACTGCTTCATGGCACACCTATATTTCCCTAACATCACATGCGTGATAGCAGGCCTTTAAGAGATACGGTGGTACAAACACTTACAAATTTAATATTACATAAACATGCAAGCAGTTATAATACTCACAAAACATGTCCCCTAAATAACATATTTCATTTTACATAGGTCTAATCCCGTTCTGCTATTACTACGTGACCACTTGTTGCACTTTTCAGAGCCTTACTGAGGGAAGGGGGGATGTGAAACCACTCCTCCACATGCCCCAACCACACAAAGTTTTATTACTTACTAGCAATGCATTTTTGTATTTATCCTCAATGCCTTGGCTAGTAGTTTGGCAGAGTCTTGAACAATTCATATATATTAAAACCCCAATTATGTTTAAAAACAGTGTAGATTGCTTTAGTGGTACTTAATATTAGGAAAATTCTTCATTACTTTACCGCAGGATCCCCTACTACCCTCCTTTAAAATACTCCGTTGGGCATGGCTGGCGTTTTTATCTATAACTTATTTTAAATAACTTGTATTAAAAGAATAAACTTCACGTTCAGTCTCTAAACACTTAAGATAATAGGCCTAGGCCACAGACAAGGAAATAACAGATATATAGCCTTACGGTAGATTTGTTGCGCCCCTCGACTCGGGTAGAACTTAAAATATCCAGTGATAACAGCGCTTCCAAGTGAGAATTATTTGAAATCACTCACTTTCAAAATGTTCGTCGTGAGAAAGACAAGCTGATAGCTATGAGCTGCTGTCTTACCGAGTATAATAGTTCAGAGTCCAAGTAGAGGTAATACCTTTCCTTGGGCAAAACTCTTCAAACAATTGAGTGTGTTCGACCCAAATATACAATGCCACTGCTTCTACAATTTAAACGTGAGTGACACGAGGTCTTGGAAATGCACTTGTAAATGAATTATTAGAATATTTCGTGACCAGTTTCTGTCGTCACAATTCTGTGGGATTAACTTTTTAATTAGACTTGACTGCGAATAACTGGGATATCAGTGTTCGAATCCCGATCGGATGTACGGAGAGTGTTTTTTTCCTAATATATTTATAATTCTCCTTCAAAGCAAATACGGGTACATATTCCAAAAAATTTACCTTCCTCATTCCTAGTTCATTGGAGTAAATACGCGGATAGCTGTAGTTGGAAGTAAGACACAGTGCACAAAATATAATTAAAATTAAATACTTATGTTGTAATGGTTGCATTATTTTTTACATTTTGTCGTCAAATTAATATAAAATATACAAGTGATATTCTACTTTATAAACTTAACAAAAAAACAGTTAAATACATGTAAAATACAATATTAAGAGTTTCCTGAGTAGATATTTGGTAATACCTTCTTATTTCAAACACTGGAATGATTATATTCAAAATTATTTTATACCGATGTGCAATCAGAGTTAACATATCTGTTTTAAATCAGTTTATAGTCAAATCAAGTCTGAAAATAAAGCTTATTTCCCTAAAAACGCTTTTAGGATTGCACAACAAAAACATCATATGTTTTGTCCAGTTACATACTCTTCCAACATTTCTTGTATTTGTATGGAAAATTAAATATCTCTTAATTTTAGTAAAGGGGAATAGAAATAAATATATAGTTCTAAATTACACTTAAAACTCTCACAGTATAAGTTTATTTTACTATAATATAATTCAAGATTTCTTAAAAAATATATATTTTCATCACAGTAAAATATAATTTAATAAAGTGAGTAAAATTGTTGACAGTACAAAGTATGTGAAAAAATACTCTTAGCTATTCCCAAATATGATTTTAATCACAGCTATAGTTATTAAATGTTTTTTATGGAAATTATTAACTAAAATGAAAAGAAAAAAGTTCTATTTATGTAGTTTAGACAGGCTTGAAACTAAAATTATGAATACTATCATCAAAACACTAATATAATAATAATAATAATAATAATAATAATAATAATAATAATAATAATAATTACTATTATTATTATTATTAATTATTATTATTATTATTAATAATAATAATAGTAATAATAATAATAATCATACAGAAATAAGATTTAATAGAAATTTGATTGAAATATGTGTCAAACAAATTTAGACCTCATATATTTCATAATATTCTGGTCACTTTGATTTCATAATGTACTAGATCAAGCTTTGAAGTATTTAGCTATAGCATTCCTGCTTTATTGGTGAACATCCAATTGTTATAATTTTGATAGTTCCTCCGTGTACAATCCTGAGATAATCATGGCAATCACAAAACAGATATTCAATTGATAAATAAAAATAAAAATCTTATAAATAAAATATTACCTAGTCTACAAACTGAGTGCACAAACAAACGCAATCACGGGGCGGTTGTCGCGCTCCATTGCCAATACAAATTTTACCTAATCACGATCATAGAAACATGTTTTAAAAAAGAGCATCACATTTCACCATAGAGAATACATTAAATATTGTACTATGTTACAGAAACATATTAAATGTGAAGCATCATGATTCTAAGCCTGTGCGAAACCATGATTTTCCATTTAAAGTCGATTCCGAATCTTGGCAAACATGCTCGAATTGATTCCGAATCAAATGTCCTGCCCAGAATTTTTATCATACCAAAAATAAAATTTCGAATCGAATCCAAACCAAATAATATAATTTAGAAAATTTTTCAAATCCAAATAACATATCCTTAGGAGTCTTTGAAAGGTTTTAACGAAATACATTTTTTTATAATGGTTTGCTGTATAAGTTGAAATTAATCTTAAGTATGAAAAGATTTGAATTTCGAATTAAGTCCATTGGATCCGAATCTGAAATTTACTTAGATTCCAAATTTCGAATCCACCACGAATCTCTCTAATAATAAGACTCGAAAACTCGAATCAAATCCGAATCTTAGCAAGATTCGAATTTAGATTTGAAATTTCCAAGGTTCGCACAGGCTTATGATTTTCCAAAGAAAATCATGGTCACCAAGTTATGTCGCCTAGATATTGGTTTATTTTAATTGTTATGTCGCTCCTAGATATAAGCTAATTTATATTTCGATTTTAGCTATATATTTGAAATACTAATGTATCTACTTTAATATAGTCTTTAGTTTGTGTATTCATTTACTTTAAGTTAGTGTTCCACCATGTCGAGTTTTTTTTTATTAGCTTAGGAAATTTTAGGGTCCCCTCCCATTTCCCAGCAGTAAATTTTCGAATTACAAACTTTCCCACTTTTATGGTTATGTGAGGTTGTCCTTTTACCAACACGGTGAATTTAAATTTTCTTTCATTCATAAAATGAAATTTGGTTTTGGAAAAATGGCAATTTACTCTCACCTCCAAACCCCTAACCTTCCTTAATTCCCTCAATTCCAATTTAAAATTTTAAGACTTATTTGGTTATCTTATATGATATTTTACGTGCCTACCAAATTTCATCCTAACCACGTCAAAAAGAGTGTTCTATATTGGTTGTATACATTTAAAGAGCTTCCATTTCCTGGGCTTCAATTTTGAAATTCCATTTGTTTAGACGTCATTTGGCTATCCGGGAAGGGCTATTAAATAACATGGTGACATTTCATGTTTCTACCACCACAAAAATTGTTTTTATATAGCTTGGATAACATTTTGAGGGGACCATCTCTCCTTATTTTACTCTACTTCATTTTAAAATCTATGAATTCAGGAGTTGGTCCTTATACCCGCCTGACTAAAGTCAATTGTCTAACACTTTTAGAAGTTAGTTTAGTCGTTTAGTTTTAGAAATTTGAGACCCACTATACCACCAGCCTCCTTAGAAATAACTAATATTTAAAATGTATTTGTGATTATTTGAAGTTATCCCTCTACATTCCTGACAAATTTAAATTTTCTACCTCCTACTTGTACACCCTATACCCACCCCCCCTCCTTCCTATATTCTCATTTTGAAATTTAAAATGTCCAGATTTGGTAGTTAATTTGACGAATTCCAGTTTTATACCACAGAGAGAAGTAGTTTATCCACTGGTTTTGAAAATGTTAGCCTCCTCTTCCCCATTTCTCTAGCTCCCACTTCAAAATCACAAACTTAAGACTGATTTGTTTATCTGAAGCCGTACTTCTACCAACCTGCCAAACTTAGATTTTCTATTATACTTATTTGATTTAAAAACTCCACTTTATTTCCTGGACTCCCATTTTAAAATTTTAAATTATTGGTCTTTTATAGTTATTTGGAGTGGAATCTTTTACTATATGCAGAATTTTAGTTTTATACTACACTTACCCAATTCTATAAAGAAACATTCTTTTTAAATTTCAAGGCTCTATGTCCACTATTTAAAAGATGGACAGTCACTGAATTTTGAAGACTTTAGACACCCCTTTTTCATCCCTTACAGATTGAATTTCGCAAAATTTGGTCCTATTTTTTATTTAGGGCCAAAAACGAACCTTTAATAAGTATTTCAATTTTCCAGGTTTGAAACAATTAAGCTCTTCTCTCAAACCACAAATTCCCCCTACCTCGTTTATTATCTCTACAGTCAATATTGGCCTTGTAACTTGGAGTTTTAAGCGATAATGTCTCATTTCCGTACATCCACACTCATGTTAATATTACTAAATCAATATTTAGTATAAGAAAGAAAATATAATAAATCCTCAAATTGGTGCTTTCTATTCCTGATAATTAGATATAGTATTTTTAAATAGCAGTTGAAAGCGACTCTTTGGCCAAGATTATCTGTAGATAAATGTTTTCAATAGATCATTTTTCTATGGTATCAGTTTTGGTATCCACTAAGTGAGAAATAAAGTTTTAATAAAGATGAAACTACAAACAAGTCTATAAGTTGTATAATATTAACTAGTTTTCATATTATTAAGGCTTGTAACTAGGCCTAACACAACAAATAGATGGTATGATGCACCACACAGACTTTCTCTCTCCTTTGAATAAAAATGGAAACATTTACTTAAAGCTCGTAAGATTTGTAAAACTAGATAATATACATCTTTGCAGAAGCACGATGGGAAAAAAAGAGAATCACATTTCACCAAAAGGCATAAATGAAAGAAACATATTGTTAACTATTCATATTTTACAGAAACATCAAGAAGCCTAATAATCAACTCCCTATTTCCCAGACCTCAATTTTAAAAATATATATTTGCCAATAGAGCTCAGAAGCTAAAGGTCATCCATAAATTACGTAAGGATTTTTGTGGTGGGGGTGGGGGAGTCAGTATTTTATTATGTNAAAAAAAACGCTTCTACAGACGTACGGTCAAAAAGGTTGCCCCTATCGATGATAGAATAAAAGCCTGTTTGAATGCGTGGAAATTTTTGTCAGAAATTTTGAGAGGAAAGGGGAGACTACAATAATCTTTTATTTATCCTACCTCATTTAAATACAAGAAATCTACTAACTTAATTTAATTAGTAAAAATCAACACAACATGTTTAAAATATGTCCATATATATGATTACATATTAATAAATCTTATTAATCTGTTTGGAGTTTTAACAAGAAAAACTATCAGGGAGAGCATCTCGACTCTGAAACCTACACCACTTTCTATTTTTAATAATATTCACCATAGTGCAAATCACCAAGAAAATGTAATTCTTTAGGTGTTGTTATTAAATGTGCTGTATCTATGGTGTATCAATACAAAATTAAGAGTCAAAGGAGACAAATTAAAGAGAAAGGAAAGCCTCTTTAGACTGGCATACAATAACAGTTTTATTTCTAAATTAAATTATCACTTCTAAAGTGTTCAAGGTCGGATCCAGCATTTCCGTTGGGGGGTGGGGGAGGACGGAGGTCAGGGAGGGAGGAGGGGAGTGTGGGCACTCTCATGGGATCAAGCTTTTCTTGAGGATAGATGGGGCACTCTCACGGAACGAAGCAGGGGATCATTTAAAAATATAACCCAAAAACATTAAAATAATCAAATAATTGAAATTTGGTTAGTGAATTATTATGTGACAGTAGAACTAGTACTTCGCTTCGGTGGTCATGTGCATTAAATTAAACAAGCGTTTGCTTTCTTACATAGATACACAGTATTTGATTTTATTATTGATATTATTATTTCTACTAATTGTTTTTTATGAGGGGGTTGCGCACCCCCTTCTGGACCCGCCCCTGAAAGGGTTCTTAAATTAAATACACATAATGGCCATATATGCTCCGATTTTGGTAGGAATGGAAATCTGAAAGGCATTTATTTTAACCAGTTTCTTATTATAAGAAATAAAAATGGCCCCTCAGTAGGTATTCCCATGAATTTTAATGTATATAAATAATGTTTAGGTTGAATTGCAATATTGCCGTAAATAAATTATAAATATACACACTAAACATATTTATAATACTATTTTGTGAGAGTAAGAGAAGTAAGAAAGATGGTGGAATGACCACTCATTCAGCTTTGGCAACCTCCACTTCCTTTCAAAAGTTAAGATACTATTTGGAGTAATCTTGATATCATTTAAAAATAAATTTTCAGATCAAAAAATGTATGAATTCTTAACGTAACCGTCTTCCAAACAATACCGCCATATTACTGGAAAACTTATTAAAATAACACATTAAGTTACTTCTCTACCACCTCAAGTTTAGATTAAATTTGTTAGATTAAAAAAAGTATATGCCATGAACATATTATAGTTATAAGATAGTATTAGTTTAAAAAAAAATATTAACATGTTTTTTGGACTCTCACTATTTGGAAAAACGTAACTATATTCTTATGTTTAGATCGAAATTGATACTTTATATCAAACGTGGCATTTAGCTTCACTAATAAATGTTAAATAGTTTTAGCAAATGTTGCAACTGCCTTATAATACCCTTCCTACAGTTTATTATAGATTTATCTGGATAATTAGACTAGAAAGTAGACCTAAGCCTGTAAGCCTGTTCATTCCTACATACAATCCAACCATTATTAATAAGAACAGAGATGTTATGTTGGCGCAGAAAAAAAATATTCATTATATTGTTTAATCAGTCGTATCTTGATTGGAAATAAAACTTTGAAATTTAAAATAATATATATTTTGCTCACAAAGGCTTATTAGAAATACATTATAATGTTATATATAATTATATTTCTCTATTATATAAGTGTTATATCTTATTATATCATGGAATGAAAATAACTAACCACAAACCTTGATTTAAATATCCACAATACAGGTGTTAAACAGAAACGTAGACGGAAAGAATAACTTCCAATAGTGACTAAATCAAGTGGGCCAGTTGCTAATTTAGGAATCTGTATCTGATTTTGTTATTTGTTCTTTTTTACAATGTAATATTTTTTATTTGTACACTCTAGTAGCTAAGCTGGCTATCATGAATTTAGTTTATATATATCCTAACAATGTATTACTCATATTATTATAAGTTAATATAGCAAAGTCTAGGTTGATTAATATAAGTAGTCATTGCTAAATTCAGTTCGGCTACGTTAGCTAAGGTTTTGTATTTTTAATTATTTGGAAGATCGGCAAAACTTGTTAAGTTCAATATTTTGTTTTGATATGAGTATCTTATATCTTATTTAAACCTAGTTGAAACTGTTTAAAAGTAGTCCCTAATCCCTTAAATGCAATGTATTATATTCAGAATATGTTTGAAAAGCTTAGGATATTGTTGGCTTTGTTTGGTTTAGGATTAGGGTCTAGTTTGTAAGCTTATATTCACTTTTGTAAAAATTATATATTACAAAGCTTTGGATTCTAATTTTGTTTTCAAATTATTTAGTCATTTTAACGGTTTACGTTATAATTGCACCAACAAATTATACTAATATGTGAAATTTCATGTTGGTATTAAAAAGTGTACGGGTGTTATGCTTAGCAACTCCACTATTACGCCTAGATTACGTTAGGTTTGGGGATTATTTTCATATAACGCCCAGATTACGTTAGGTTTGGAGACTAATTTCATATCACGTCCAGACTACGTTATGTTAGGTCTAACTCTGTCTGACGCCCCCTCGAGTTGGCGCCCAAGGCAGCCGTCCGATTAGAATGGCCCTTAAGCCGCCGCTGTACTGGCACTAGAGTGTATTATAAATGTCAACAGAGGTACCTAACTTTGAATGGAAACATTTTTAGAAAATTATGTTTAATACATTTTATAAAAAAATTACAAAAATAATGCTTAAAAAACATTTATATGTATGGATTTAAAACAATTAATTTCTTATTTTCAGTAAAAAAATTTGATTTATCAAAGATATGTTTAAAAATCATCCCAGTTGAGGATATTCAAAGTTGTTGAGGGTGCTCATCGGAAAACACTGAGACACGTGCAGACTTTTAGAAATCCTGGATTATTAAACATAGTTTTCATCAAAATGTTGGCGAAAATTATAAGAAGGTTTTCCTGACTAGTTAGAAAGTTTGAATTCTGAGTTTAAAGTTTTAAAAATAAAATACACTTTACGTGAAAATGTGTACTTCTAAGACTAAAGCAAAAGGTTAGAAATCTTTATCTAGCCTTCCTTTCTTAAATAAAGTTATGTTTTGATAGGGTCACAATATGTGGGATGGTTTTGTGCGGCTCTATATCAAAATATTATATATCACACATTAAAAAACAGCTTTAGAATTAGAATTTAAACTTTTTAACTGGTCAGAACTTTTGCCTTCATTTTGGTGAAAACAATATTAAAGAATATCTCCACTTCATAAATAAATCGGGGTTTTAAACGTCTTGAATGCTTCTCAGTCCTCTCTTTAACAATTATTATATTTGCAGTCGACCGCCGTCCTTTAGTGAAAAAACGGACCATTGTGTTTTAAGTTTTCTTTATAATGTGCAGTCAGAGTAGCAGGATTAGGGTACTTAGTGATGGCGGGTGAGGGGAGAGGGGAGGTTAGAGACGGGGAAGGTCGCTACCTGAAGCTGCCTCGCTGATAGCTGACTGGTTGACTCAAGGAGCACATATTTTGTATCTTACCCCTAGTAAATTCCAGTTTAAAGTGAGTCGTTTGGAAAATGCTCACTTGATTGCGCTGTAGTCACTGGGGATCGCACCTAGCGATCCCAACGTTGAAGGAGTAAAACCTCGAAAAGGAGCGCAACACATTTAACCTAGTGGTTGTGGATCTGTTCTTTTCTTGTCTGAGGCCTAGGACCTAAGTTTTATTGGAGTACATTGTTAGCTGGTTTCCTTTTGCGAAAGGAATCTTACTTATGCTGTATTCGTTTCATTCCACCTTTGCTACATACTATTTTAACTAATTGACGGAATTCAACCAAACTATGGTATTTTCACGTAACTCCCAGGGTTCTTGTACATGTCATTATCGAAATAGAATCAACAGCCTTACTTCTATTACGAAGGAAGTTGTGCTATGGATTATCACTAAAATCCGTTGATATCAGTTAGGTTTGAGCTCACAATCATCGATTTCTGAGTCGATCACTCAGACCCAAGACCACCAAGTTGACACAACGATTTACGTTTCATTGGTGATCATAAAAACCGTGCATAGTACCCATTTTACACTCCAAAGCACAACAAAGTGAACTCCAAAAAATATCATAAGCGCACCAAAACTTAAGACGGTTTATGAATTCATTGAGAAAGAGAAGCATTAACTTGGCTATTTGTTGTACGCATAGGCTGGCTTCCAGTCAACTGGCTTCAAGGGACTTACATAAAAATGTTAATAAAATTTTAAAATGTATAAAGAACACATTTAACCTTCCAAAAAACAAGAATTTATTATTTTAAGCTAATCCCATATAGTGTTCCTACTCACTAATATATATATATATACATAATTTAGTTTAAAAAATCATATGGCCTATATAAAAATAAATATATATAATCATATGTATAAAAACATTCAAATAGCTCAAAGTTTAAAAATAAATTCCAGGGTAGACACCCCTCAATGCCTCCAAAGAAAAAGTACCCTATTTTATTTTGAGGAAAGTGGCAGCCATAGCTAAAGGTAAATAATTCTGAACCTTTTTCCATTATATTTTAAATGAATTGTAAAATTGTTGTTAGGGATGTCTCAAATGAACTTTACCTGCAATTGCATGCAGGAATATTAGGAAACAACTGAGGAAAAAACACCTCAGTATACCAGACAGGTTCTGGAACCTCACAATTACTGCCAAACCATACAAGATACAGTACTATAATTATTTTGGAATAGGTACGAGTATTATATTTATTTAGCTAATATTTACGTGCATTTGTTGGCACGTCGCCTAAATGTAAGACCAATCTAACCTGATTGGCCAGTTCCGTTTAGGTAGATATTCGAGTCCTCACTGGAATAGGCTCACTTTCTGCCACCCTCGTTACCGTCTACCACCACCAGCTGACACCGGCATACATACATTCTTTTATTTCATTAACAAAGTAAAAATTATTATCTCATTTTGTATATATTTACAATTTAATGTTATGAGGTGGAGTTGGCTCCCTTTCATCCACAAGATAAACATTGATCCTCCAAACTGAGAGAAGGAGACGGAATAGTAACATTTATTTTAGGGAGATTAAAGGCTTAAATATATTTAATGGGTTGGGTTGAATATTCATATTATTATCAGTGACGCATCGTGGAGTGTTCCCAGGTTAATCAGACAGTAGGGTGTAAAAGACGGTTCTTGCTCACTATTTTTTGAGCAAGGTGACGGCCATCCGCCATTTTGCATTTTGTTAGCCAATTTACTTTTCTAATTTTGGAGGTCTTCCTGAATTTTTGAATTTGGGTGGACATTTTGGATTTTTTATATGCTCCGACCTGTCTCAAAAATACTCTACTGGTCTCGTAAAGATTGATTTATTACTTTATTGGTTGACAGGTGTTTGATTTGTTGACTGACTTTAGACGGACGGGGTGACGAGGCTTGAATCTCGGTTGGGTTGAACTGGGAATGCTTTTTCCTAAATCATTTTCTACTCTCCTTCCACCCAAATGCGGGCTCACTTCCTCTAAATTCAATATTCATAATTCATTAGCGTAATATTAGTACTTAAGCGTACAACCCGAACGGGTAGTAAGACGCAATGCTAAATAAATAAATACAAATAAATAAATATAAAAAGTATGATTTTATTCATACATGAAAAATCTTCTCATTATAATTAATTAGTTATTAAAATAAAATTATTATTTTATTATGTTTTAAAGTTTTCAAAACTAAAAGAATTATATATAACCGTAAATTAATTACTATAGCGATGATTTCAATTATTTTAATAAGTTAATATATTTATTATTTTTTGCATCGCGTCTTACTTCCCGTCTGGATGAGTAAGGTAGATTTTTGATTAAATGTATCAGAATTAGAGTGGAATGATAGTGATAACCATTTGAGTTAAATATACTCAGTACAATCACCTAGTAATAATAATAGAATGTGTTTTATTCCATTTTTATGTAATAGTTTAATTTGTTCTAATTTGAGTCAGTGGGCGTAGCTATATTAATCTAAATTCACTTAATAACTTTTTATGGACACACTTTATGTGATCATCTTTAACATAATACTTTGGACTGTGGACTTTATAGAGCTATTCAAAACTCCTAGTTAAGTCTCAATTTTTCATTAATTGATGGCTAGAACCAATGCTGTCCGTAAACCTGACTAATAGAAAGTAGTGTACGCAGAATTGCAAGGGCTCAAGGGGGGTTTGGGGCACATTTTATTTTAACCATTAAATATACCTATAAGCTTTTCTAGAAGGTTTATTGAGTATGCTATGTCAGAAGTCGGTAAAAAATCCTATCCACTGATACCTTATTCCTCGCTGTAGGCTTTATATTTGTTGAGAAAAAGGGATGTTGACAACAGAAATAATATTTAGGATAGGCAAAAGTCTAGCCACTGTGTAACTCCTCGATGGAACAACGTGTGAAACTGTGAGATTTGGAACCTGCTGCAATCTTCAGGAATTGGGCGACTTCCTAGACTGCAAGAAAATCAATTAGGACTACTAGGGAGGATCAACACAAGGATATTTGGCACTTGATATTTTCTTTGCTCACAATGTTTAACTTAAGTGGTCATAGCGTCGGGGGAGCTGAATTGTATCTCCTCAGAAGAGACTCTCTTTTAACATTTTACACACAAACAGCCCAAATGAAAATCCTGAATTATATCTCCTTCAAAAATCGGAATTATATCTCCGAAATCCTGAATTGAACCTCCTCTACACACAAACAGTCCAAATAGAAATCCTGAATTACATCTCCTTTAAAAATTGTAATTATATCTCTGAAATCCTGAATTGAACCTTCTTGGAAGAGACTCTCTTCCGACACTTTACACACAAACAGCCCAAAGGAAAATCCTGAATTGGAAACGTTAAAGATGGACTTTAGTTTTTCATAGGACTGTTAGATGGCATTACAAGCGATAAACTTTGATTTATGGCTAGTACAGCTCAAGAATAACAGAGGGCAGCATGAGATAAAATTATTTAAACAATTGAAACAATTTATAGAGGATTTTTATTTTCGTCTATGTTTGAAAAGGTAAAAATCATATTGTAAAATATGAAAAGAATTAAGGGTGTTGAAGTCTCGGAACTTTTACGAGAAAGTGAACTGTTGGATCCAAATAACATATTCCAGCTGTGTTATAGTTTTATATATATATATTTAATATGTTTTTAATTTGATCAAATTGACGTTTTAATCAAAGGAATTAGACTAGTAAGTATCTTAAAACTATTAATTTTAAGTAGCGGATTTTTTACATTTGGCATAATGACTTGCTTTAGATGATATTGTAAAAATTATTATATGATCACCAAGATACTTTATAAAATATTTAATATTACATTTGTGTATATCCTTTTTGTAAAAATTATTATATGATTACCAAGATACTTTATAAAATATTTAATATTACATTTGTGTATATCCATTTGTAATTTGTTTTTATCTTTAATATTTTAAATGTATTTCAAACATGTGGTGAATCAGTTCAGAACCGTTAGCTATTTGACTTTTGCCTCTACGAGGAAGGTTTTTTTCCATTACCTACATTTAATCTCATACTGTCAACAGATTTGACACATTACCTCGCTTAACCAACACCACCTGCTCGCACTGCTGTGACGTCACAAGTCTGCGGCCATGCAGGCTCCTTGTGCTTCATCAACTAAACGTTGGTTTCATCAATCAAATGTTATTTTCTGTTTTTATTGTTGGGGACATTTTATCTTAAATATTACCTGTTTAAGTATAATAAATTATTTATTTAGCTAACAACTAAGCTGAACATAAATTATATGAAACCATACATTTCCCGGGCAAACATATTTACATGACAATATATTGTTTGTGTAGCTTATTCAGTAAGTATTTTTAATTATATTTCTAAGAAATTACCTGAGGAACAAATATTATTTTGACGAGCTTTATAATTAAAATAATTATCAAATATAAAATATTCCTCGAAGAATGTGTATTACAATGAAGGAAAGCATAAAGGCATTTAAGATATTCACATTATATTAATTAGGCCATAAATTATGATATTGATATTCATAAATTAATAAATCTATTCACAAATCTATAGTTACATGCATAATTTGATTACAAAATATAAAGCTACTTTAAATTATTTTAATATTTATCAATACTGGTAAGTTTACTTTGTACGCATCTATTTTTAACTTTACTATTTCTATTGTTGAACCGACCTTACTAAAATTATTATTATTAATTTACAGATAAGTATTACAAAAAATTAGCTTGATATACTTTACAAGGGTCATAGATATTACGTAGGACTTATCTGTACACAGAAGCTTAAAATCACGTATTATAACGTGGTCACATTCTTTGCATGGGCTGCGATAACCAAATATTCAACTTGATATTAAAATTTAATTTGGTAAAATTATAATGTTAAACAGGGGTTTGTTTAAAATGTACTCACGTTAGTTAGAAATTAAATAGGTACCAGTATACTTTGATTAATTGCTTAATAGTAAATTTTATAAAATACAACAAAGATTCCAAATCTAATAATATTTGTTAAAATCATTCCGAGGCAACATTCCTTCGCTTTTGATTATTTCCGCATCCATATTAAAATTATTATGAAAACTTATTTACCATTTTGTTTCAAAATAAAACCTTAAAAAAGCCGTATTTGTATTTATTCTTATGACTTATTAAAATAATTTATGGAAGATTTTAATGAATAGTTTAATTACAGGCATTATTTGAAACTAAACAATTATTTTATCATAAAATATTGTATTTGGGGTAAGCTATTTAGAAAAACTAGCAATTAAATTTTAAAAAATCAAATGAATTGTTATTGTGTTGTGGTTAAAAGTATGTATTTAAACATAACCTTGAATTTGATTTTATAACATACCTTACTACCTATCCACGGCTATTCGCATTTACTTACACTTTTATCCACTCCGTTAAGGCCATTTCACACTGGCATCCGCGGTGTCCGCTGGGATCATTCAGGAGGGGGTGGGTGGGTGGTTATTTTACACCAATCTGTCACAATTGATCACTAGTAACATGATTTTTAAAAGTCAATTTTTAAACCTCTTCAACACCCTTAAAAATCCCGTAACTTGTCGGAACAAAGATTTAAACTTAACGCGTACTTACTACCCGAGAAAACAAAATAACAATAAAAAAATTCTTTAATGAAAGTCTCACTTTTATAAAATCATGAGCTTACTGTATTTTATTTTATCGATTATTTCTTAATAATCTCAATTACCCACCTCTAAATATCTAATTTAACCATTTTATAATATTGCACTCCATACAAAAATGTTATAAAATCACGTGCTATACAAAAAAGGGGTGCCTTAAAAAACGTGAGGGCTTATGGCCTATCAATTCCTAAAGCAAAGGGAAACCAACACAAAATTACACATATTTTGTTGATGAATTTTCTTAGATCATAATTTAAAACAATGCCTTTACAATGATTTAATCGATAGGTAGGATAAAAACCTCCCCCAATTAATTTGAATGAGATTTGAACGTCGAACTCACTGTTACCGAAAAAGGTAAAATGTACTTTAGCTTTCTATGTCTTGATTTGTCTTCATTAAACAATATACATGTACTAAATTAACCAACGTCCTATAAATAATTTGATAATCATTTTATTATGAATCTTATGCTGAAATAAGGGTATTTGGTTCGATTCCCTGCACATTCGATAAAATTATCATTAATAAAATTGCGACTATCCTCTCGTATTTTTTGTTTGACAGCTGGGGGTCCCGTTGTGAATGTTATAAAGTAAGCTGGTTTGTCATTCATGTGCTGATATACCTGGTCGGTAAATAATTAATTTGAAAAAGCGCATTTAAAATATAATATAAAATACCTTCAATGAGTTTTTATTTTTATCAAGAGGAAATTTCCATACCACAACTATTCAGTGAAGCCAGCCAAGCTTATATATGTCAGTGGATTACTGGATACCTGAGTCTACTCCCTCCTTCCCCCTTCCAACCACCGAACAAGCTGGAAGGTAGCATTAGTGGGAGAAACTAAACTTAAAGAGAGAAGGCTGTATGCTAGTCGTCACAACTGTCACTTATTGCAAAGGACCTATGTACACATTTCTACGTGATAACATCTAAAAGCGGAATTTTGGATGGATACCTACTATATAAGAATGATAAAGTTTTTACTCTATTGTTTAGAAAATATGCGTAGTAACAAAATGCGGTTTCTCGTATTATATTAAACTTGTAAATTTAAAATGAACTATATTAATAAAAAGTTACAAGTTAATATTTAATTTTTTACAATTAAACGTTATTTCAATTAAATTAAAATTAAATAAAACATGAAATACAAAAATATAGCTTTGAAGTTATCATATTATTGTTGAGAATAAGATATTGTTCTATCATACACAACGAATATTTATAATACTATAATTTTAACAAAATTTGATATTTTCAAGTTAAATTATATCTAAACAATTGAAAAAGTTCAGAAGCTTCCTGGTAGATTGCTCTGTCTTCGGAAGCACCTCTCTCTCTCTTCCCCAAACCCTTTTTGGCATTCACTATCTTTCCATTTTTTTTCTGTAAAACTTGCTACACCCCTTCCTCTCACATTTTATAACCTGTTCAGTTAAAACCCTTGATTTGACATTAATTGTCTGTCCCCTACAAACCTGAGCTATTGAAAATGTTTTCTGTGATGTATCTGTATGATCTAAGCTAAAAGTTATTTTACAGAGTAAACTTGATTATGTTTACTTTATAAATAATTGGCATAAACAGTGTTTCCTTGATTAGATAAAACCTATTTTTATAACGTTAGTTTTGTAAGAAGAGAGAGGTGAAAAGGATTTCTCTAAATAGTTTTATTCATGTTTTATAAACGATATAAACGAACAAGACCTTTTCTCACTTATAGCAGAATTAATTTTGAAGATATTAAGATTCAGTGGCGCATCCAGGAGTTTACTTAAGGAAGGGTGGGCATGTATGTTCTAGCTATTATTCATATCCCCTGCAAATATTCATCAAATTATTTTAGTTTAAGACATCTTTTTTTAGATAAATTACACACACATGTATATACAAGTTGTTAAAAAAAAGTCCTGAAATTATGGATCTTGTTGTACACATTAACATGAGTAGAATGATTTTAATGTTGTTACATAACCTCTAATTGCGTCGATACGTCGGTAAACTCCAATAATAATAATAATAATAATAATAATAGTAATAATAATAATAATAAATAAAAGTGTCTTAGAAATTATAGGTCCACAAACCTACTCACATAGAGGTAAAGGAAATTTTGTATTTTAGTAATAAAAAATAAATGGTACGGTGCACCACACAGACTTTCTCTCACTTTTATCTTGAAATAGACATTTAATAAAAACTCGTTAGGATTTGTGAAATGAAATAATATACACTGTTACTTACTCTATGCAGGGGTGGCTTAAGGGCCGTGCGAACCGGGCGGCTGCTCGGGGCACCAGCTTGAGTGGGCGCCAAACAGAGCTAGACATGACCTAACGTAGCCTGGGCGGGATATGAAAATAATCCTCAAATCTAACAACTTCGAACCTAGCGTAACCTGGGCGTGATATGAAAATAATCCCCAAACAACTAACTTCAAACCTAACGTAGCCTGGACGTTATATGCAAATAGTCCCCAAAACTCCAAACCTAACGTAACCTGGGCGTTATATGCAAATAGTCCACAAACCACCGTAGACAGGGCGTGATAGTGGAGTTGCTAAGCTTAACAAACGTTAAATTTTTGATACTAACATGAAATTTTACACATTAGTATAATTTTGTGGTGAGTAAAATAGAATATAGTAATAATATAATACTTAGCACCATTTCTTACTACCCGTTCGGTATATACGTTTAAGTACTAATTACACTAATGGATTAGGTATTGGGAAGGTTGAATTTAGAGGAAGTGAACCCGAATTTACGTGGAAGAAGAGTGGAAAATTATTTAGGAAAACCTTCCAATTCACCCGACCGAGATTCGAACCTCGATCACCCCGTCCTCGGTGGTCTAGCTCAACATGACTGGCGCGTTAGCTAACTACGCCACCGAGGCGGGTATTAGAATCTATTGCCACTCTTAAAAAGTTATTTTAGATTTGCCAGCTTGAAATAATGGCGCCCTAAAACTTTTTTTTTTTTGCAATTATAACGTAAACCATTCATAATGTCAAAGTGTTTGTTAAACTTATAATATAAAAATATAGTATGACATTATTTACAAAACAGGTTCTTATAGTTTTATCTGTAATCCTAACAGTTTTTTTACCATCTCGAAGTGAAACCTTTAACGCATGTTTAACATTTGTGGAGCTTAAATTATTTTACCATCACGCCCAGGCTGCGTTAGGTTTGGTTTTGTTAGGTTTGGGGATTATTTTCATATTTTCCGAGAGTACAATCACCATGAGAAATGTGATAGCTGGCAGCTAGCAGAATATTTAAGAACTGCAAAAAGAAAAACCAAATTAAAAATAAAATTTTTTTTGTGAAAGTTTTGACTGCCAAAAGTGACAATAAATCAACATATTAAGGTCATTGCAGATCATATGGTTTGGCAAATGGATACATGAAATTTTATTTGCTAACTTTTGCTAGCTGTTAGTTACCTACACTCCTTTGGTGAATGGACTATATTATCCACCGGTTACGTAGAGAGGCGCCAAAAAGAATACCGCCCGGGCGCGAAATTTACCTCGGGCCACCCCTGACTCTGTAGCATAAGGAACTAGGAACACTGTTACAGAAAGATTGAGAAAAGAGAAAAATCTTTGTCAACCAAAGAGCATAAGAATCAAATTCATTTTCAAAAACCTGTTTTAAAAACAGTGGTGTAGTCGTAAGTTTAGCAGTGCCAGAACGCAAGGTCGTAGCAACCCCAAAGGGGCCGCGGCAGTTGGCCTAAAAGTCGTTTGGCCTAAAGGCATTTGGCCTAAAAATGAAACCAAAAGTCATTTGGCCTAAAAGTAGTTTAGCCTAAAGGCGTTTGGCCTAAAGGCGTTTGGCCTAAAGGCGTTTGGCCTAAAGCCATTTGGCCTAAAGGCGTTTGGCCTAAAGGCGTTTGGCCTAAAAGGCATTTGGCCTAAAGACATTTGGCCTAAAATGTAAATTTAAAACCTTCGGCTATCTTCGGAAAGTAA
>CABFWB010006948.1:0-27500 GCA_902151455.1 Timema bartmani
ATAGTAATTATAAAATACTATTAAAATTCAATAGTATTCCAAAAATACTATTGGTTTTCAATAGTTAATTTTCATAAGGGGAATAGTAATACGCGGTGTTAAAAAAATACATACGAGTATGTTTTAGTTTTTCTTTTATATTAAAAAATAGTTATAATTATGATGACACCTTACTTAACTAATAATCTCGTCTGAATTTTGGCACTAGTGCTTGTGATTGTACTTGTAATCATGACCTTTGTTCATTCACACGGTACTTGTAAACTCGTACACCATTATGATTGTACTTGTAATCATGACCTTTGTTCATTCACACGGTACTTGTAAACTCGTACACCATTATACGCCTTTTAGAGCCACGACCCAATTTTTACGACGACAAACTTTTGCAACCTACCTAGCTTTAATGGTGGGTAGGTGGGAGGGGCATTTTTTAATAATTTTTACCACTTTTAAAAAAAATATTGTTGAAGGATGCTCTTGTTTACAGTTTTTTTTGCATCGCGTCCTACTACCCATTCGGGTTTTACGTTAACGTACTAATTACGCTAATGGTTTTAGGTATTAGGAAGGTTATATTTAAAGGAAGTGCACCCACATTTGCTTGGAGGGAAAGTGGAAAACCATTTAGGAAAAAACAACCTTAAGTACACCCAACCGGGATTAACCACGATCTCCCCTTCAACGGCAGCCTAGTCTTTTGCGAGAGTAGCGCCTTAAACCACGTGATCACCGAAGTTGGTCCAGTTTTTATCGATGACGTCATTGACATCCACGTCGATGCGAGTCCTGTTAAGACGCAAGGAGTATGATAGTTTGCAGTTGGTTTCAAAATGCGATTTTTATTCCTTTAATAATTGTCTTATTTATTTCCCTAGGTTTTTTTTCCTTTCCAATTTTTTTTTTATTTATGATTTTCTATTTTCAAATAATTAAAAATTTCCACACTTTAAAATTGTTCGTGACCCGTTCAAAAATCGAATCTTGACCCACAGTTCGGGGACCATTGATATTAGTTTTGATCATAAAAAGCGACCGTAGTGTCCATGAGAAAGAACTGTGAAAGCAACCACTCATGTGATCGACTGTTCGAGGAGAAAGGATTATAAATACCTAGGGATTAATTTTATTATATAATAATTCTAATCTTATTATGTTGCGTGTGAATTAGGTTAATTTAGTTTCTTTCTTAGATATTAAATTTAAATTATTTAATTTGGTGTTTATTGCAACAGTGCCTCCACGTATGAGAGCCACTGTTAGCGTGCTTGCACTTGAGTCTTATATTTAGATACCTTTTCAGTTATTTTAGGGATTTGCTTGTAAATTAGGTTTGTTTAGTTTTGTTTCTTAGATAGTAAATTTAAAATATTTATTTTGGCGTTCATTGTAGCAATGCCCCTGCGTAAGCGAGTAAATCTTGATGAAAGTACAGCAAACATTTTAACAATATTTTGGTTCCTTGCTACAGGTAGTCGTTGATGTGTGGCGTTGTTGGCATGTAACACATTTCTTCGCCTCATGTGGGTTTGAAGTTCTGTTTTTGGTAGTTTAGATGATTCTATGGAAATCATAATTTAATATATATGACATATTAAATGCGAGCGAAGCCGCTGCCAAACTCTACGTTTTGACCATATGAGGTGTCTCCTTAGTAGGATAGTACCGTCCAGGTAATATTGTTGTGTGTGTCAAGGTTGAACATTTAAAATAGCTTTTTGTCTTAGGTCAATTCTCTTTGAAATTAACCACATCATTATATACGTTGATTAAACGTTAATCTCGTCTATTTGGGTTTGCCGGTGAAAGGCGGAGTTGGTGCTCGAATCCCGGCTGAGTGAACTGAGGGTCATATTTCCTAAATGGTTTCCCACTATCTCCCCACGAAAATGTTGGTATATTTCCTTTAAATTCTACTTTACTTATATCATTACTGTAATTAAATTAGGGTAGCCTGGTCAGGCAGTAAGATGTTGTGCAAAACAAGTTTATAGTCTTTCGCTGGTATAGGTTCTGTATTTAGGAAATACACTTTAAGTTGGGATGTTAGGGATTGCGAGTAAAGGGTAGTATTTTTGCAGTGTTTAGAGCAAATTTTTTTCCGCAATACAATTAAAATATTTATCCAGTATAAACATAGCTAGATTTTCTTTACAACGCTATCTCAACAGTTCTTGAATATTTTATTTCTAGGGTGTCCTAGAATTTGACGAGAACGTTTTCTCTTTGAAACTGTTTGTCATCTAATGCAGCTGTACTCATACACTACAAATATTCAACAACTCTTGATATCACCATGTGCATAAAACTAAACTCTTTGTTTCTACTGGAACAATTTTTATTTCTTGCCGAAAAAGATTGTTTGATATAAAAACTGTAAAAACACGAACCTATTCTCTCGTTTCCTTCAACCCCACTTTAAATACAAACACATCAAATATCATTTACATCATTACTCACTTGAAAATACTATGCAAATCTAGAAAAAACTATTTCACAATGACTTGTTGAGATTTCACTTATCAACTTTGAATATGACCTGCTGATTACGGTAAGATCGGAGCTCAAATCCCGGTCGGGTTTACTAAATGGTTTTCCATTTTACTTCCACGCAAATGCGCGTAGATTACCTCTAAAATGCTTCATACCTCATCCTTACTCAGATTCAGTAGTTATTATATATGCATATAGTCTGAACACGTAAGACACGGTGATAAAAAAAAACTTTGAAAATTAAAACTAATTCAGGGATGTACTAATTAATTTTAATCGTTTAGACGATCTTTATACCCTACTGATACTTTGTTATTCACCATATATACAATAATAAAGGATCCTATAACCATTTTAATTCATCTTAACTCTTGTCGTTAGTTGCTTTCATTGCACGTTACAAAAATAATCACTTTTACAGTGGATTAATTATATACTTCAAACAAATGTGATTTTGTGTCAAGTAGACCTAATTGCCCACAATATTAAGTTAACCATAATATTTATACTTTTTAATTGATTAAAAAAGACTAAAATCCACAATCACCACACTATTATATTTGCAATAATTTCTATATTTCTTGATAAATATTATTTAAAAATTAAACCCTGTAAAAACATGGGAAATATTGCTTTAAGACATTTCTTTCTTGTTCATATTATTAAAGCACAAGTTATCAAAATTATAAATTACAAAATAGCATTGAATGCTGAAACAATCTCAACCGATGTAATTTTAATCTTGTTTCTAAATGATGTACATGCTAGCAATGTTTAAATAGTCTATCTATCCACCAAAGATGACTCTGTTTACCCTTTATCGACCTTACCATGGTCACCCCCTCCGAAGGCGCCAGTCTGACACCAAAAATAAATCATGTCTCGAGTCTCTTATTTTGGGCAAAAACCATACATGTTCTGTTTTCCCCTTCCTTGGAGCGACGCGTTGCGTCGTTCCGGAAAGCGTATAACGATAAGAAATAAAGTTCCCTACCGAGCTCTTCCAACAACCAGAATAAGTGGTTTTTACAAACTATTAATACTTTAAACTCTAAAATAAACTTCATTCAATTAAATTAGTTAAGTTTTTCTTATCAGAGCATAAAAGTAATAAAACAAAAGCAATTATTTTATGTATAATCGCGTTTTTTTAGCACCGTGTCCTGCTACCTACTCTCGTAATACGACCATGTACTAATTACGCTAATGTGCCAGGGACGTGTAAGGCTGAATTTGTAGGAGGTGCACCCACATTTTCGTGGAGGGAAATTGGAAAACCATTTTATAAAAAAAAACTTTCAGTAGACCTGACAGGGATTCGAACTTCGATCTCACCGTCAATTGCCAACCAGTATATTGCGAGAGTGACTCCTTTGACCACTTGGCCACCTAAGCGGGTAAGAAAATCAATTTAAATACGATTATACCACCCACATTGATGATCGATATAAATGAGAGATGAAACATTTTTGGTCATGGAGAATCCTTCTTTAATATTTAATGTTTTTCCTAAAACCTTTCCACTCATTTAAATGTAACTAACTCACTCGATATATTCAAAGGTTTACATTTTATTTTCCATAATAATCAGTCTTAAAACAGTAATACAAAAATATCAAATTATTGACACTAAATCATTAACAGTGATTCTAGTTCTCTTTTGACACTCGCATAACTATTACAGCGCTTCGTGGTTGAGTGTCAAAGTGTCATAAACGAGGGGGTTCTTGGTTCGCTGTTGGCCATATAATATGTTAATACTTGAATAATATCAGTCTTTATGACTAAATATCTTTCTCCTATAATTTAATGATCTGGAAGTCTGGCTGGAAAATGTCATCCCTACCAGTTTTATGATCCAATAAAGTGTCAATATTGACACCAGACTAAATTGCTGAGGAGGAGGGAGTGGAAGCTGGGGTTTGAGTACTGGTAGAGTGTACTGAAAGTGGGGTATATACTAAATGGTTGTTACTGGAGCAAGCGGGTGAAATATTCAATCACATTGGTAGGTAACTATACTGTGAACACGCCACAGTTGGGGCACATATACATTATAGTAAATTCGAAGACACCCACTTCGGTGTACCCATTATCTAAGGCGTCACTCTCATAACAGACTAGACTGGTGATCTTGGGGAGATTGGGGTTCAATTCCTGTCGGGCTTTACATAAATGGTTTTCCCCTCTATCTCCACTTAAATGAGATACACTTCCTCTAAATTAACCTTCTTCATTTCTAACACATTAGAGTAATTAGCGTATAGCCCGAATGGGTAGTAAGACGTGGTGCTAAAAAAACTGGAAAATACTCAAGGCAAGTTATTTGAATAACTGATTCTCGGACTTCGACGATTCGTCGGCTATCTTAGTGGTGTATTAGTGGTGCTCTATGACAAGTTCCTATTTGGGTTCGAATCCTTTTAAGAGCACACTTTTAACTGTGATATTAGCATATTCAGGGATTTTCGAATGAGCTTTAATTGACTACTTTAATTAATCTATAAAATAAATCACCTTTAGTTAGCTTACATTTTACTAGTAGATCGTTGCAGGGATGACTACAGACTATCGCGCTAAGAAGTATTCAAAACCTGTTATTGGGAAAAGTTCTATGTACATAGGCCTAACTCCACTTTCTAGTCGAAGGTTTACTCGTCAAAGGCTATCAAGTTCCATAGATTTTGAGCATTAGGGGTTTAAATTCAAGTAAAACGTATATTTTCCCCCTTCACACTACAATAAGAACTTTAAAAACTACCCCTCTCCTAGTTCTCTATCTATTTGTTGCACCATTTCACTTAATTAAGAATTGAGTTAATATTGTTTATCTAAAAATAAATATGATATATACCTATATACAATCTTACCAAAATAAAAGTTTCCATGGTAATGTAAACAAGGAATGATTATAAAGAATAACCACTGTAGAGACAGCAAACAAGCTAGACATGCGCTAGGGAAATAGTGTTTTCGCTGGAAGCTACTATTTTTGCTAACATCCTGGAATCCTAACCTTAAGAATGAGTGGCCTTTGTCAAAATCATTTAAGCTGTTTTCTCGTAATGTCAATCACCGGACATGGGCTTATATATATATATATATATATATTATATATATATAATATATAAATGCGTGATTATAGAGTCATTCCATAAGATAAAAGCTCTCCAGAGATTTATAAAATTGATTAATTGTGAAAAACGAAAAATTTGTCTTTAATCACCTTTCTTCAATATAGTTTTACGTATACCTCGTTGATGAGTTCCTAGAACACGTGAGAAGTAAAGTATACCGGCCATGGTTGGAGTGGTGGTGACAGCTAGAAAAAGTTACCAGATCTACTCCCATGTATCCATTCGCCAAACCTTATAATCTGCAATACCGTATGTTGTTGTCACTTTTGGTGGTCAAAACTTTCACAACAAACAATTTTTTATGTTTATCTTTTAACCGTTTTTACATCATCAGCTAGCTTGTCAGTTACCACCACTCCTATAACGAATGGACTCTATCAAATGCTCATCTGGATCACTGGGCTTGCCATAACAATGATATCCACATACACAATGGGTATTCAACAATTGATCACTAGATTACTGATCCATTATTCTAGTATCTGGTTGCTGAAATTTCCTGTTCTTCCCAAGCTACAGGTTTCCATTTCTAATTACATGCAGTGCAATTATCATTAGATTTATTGGTAGTCGTTATCAGATCAATGTTTATCAGCAGGTTTAAGTTATTAACAATTAATTGATAATGGGTTTGAAGTGTAGGAGGTATTTATTTCCCTTACATCCAAATTCTTATAGTCTAACATGTATCGCATTAAATATGCTCATTTACACTTTTTTTTTAAATTTGGAAATACTCAAATCGAGAATATTTTCCGAGCTGGTGGCAGCTGATTTGAAACACCATGGTGCACACCTACCTATAGGGTTCTTAAAAATGCCCTGGACCATATAATTTGTTATCAAGGTTATTAGTGCATTGATTATATTTACGCTAGCTCTAAAATGTATGCAATATACTGTTATGGGAATCAAGAGACTAGAATCTAATCATTATTATGGAAATACCTCGCTCATTAAATGTTATAATACACCTTGGATTCACTATTATGACGTAGTATAAATTATATAAGCACATTAAATTAGCTTCTCTGCGCTAATTTCATTAGATATCACTTACAAGTACAATATAGGTCATATACCAGCCTCATCTACCCCTTACTATATTGGCAGCACTATTAATGACCTAGTACAGGTATTTAATTACAACCTGGAAAAGTTTCCCAAGCCACTCCTTTTAGAATTCTTGAAATGTTCATCTAGTGGTTATGAGTTGGTCATCAATTGAATAGATAGTGATCGTCAATCATTAATTGAGGGCACCATGGAATGTTTTCATCATCAAACGTGGACCACAATAAACATGAATATAGGCCTAGCTTTTGGTTTACATCCACCAAATGTGGTTTACCTAAATACTCCTGGACTTAAAAACAAAGTCAACCTGAAATAGTTATTTTGGTCAGCAATAAGCAGATAATTTACATAAACTTGAAACAATTTCAGAATAAAATCATATTAATCATTGCAATTCTTATTAAAATAACCTATATAAGCATAGATGCTAATACAGAAATTGTTATTTAACCTTTTCTCTAAGGATATTTTATATCGATCAAAAAATAAAAGTATTTATGGCTCTATATATACTTTTTTTTATACATTTATTGAAATTGACGATGAAACTAATGTTATTTATGTATTATTTGACAATATAATTTAGTTTTACTTTGAATTAGCAATGAAAACTAAAGTGAGTTTAGTAAATATACTTTTTGTTTAGTAACATATGCATTATGCATACTAAAAAAAAATCCACTACTCACACCTGCCTAGCCGCCGACAAAACTAGAGAAACGAAAATGACGAATCTTCGTCTTGGTTATCATATATATATATATATACACACACACACACACACACACACACACACACACACACACCTGAAGTGCAAGACACAGATTAAATAGCTAATCTATTATATTTGTTAGTTACAGTTATAGCCGCATCTAAATATCGTATTATTTAAATTGAAAAATGACACCCGGACACTGGAATCGAACCCTGGGCCTCTGTCTTAGTATGATAGCTCAGTGGTTAGAACACTGGCGTACTAAACCTTACTTCGGAGGGGAAGTAAAGCCGTCAGTCCTATGTCGATTGTGGTGTGTGAAAGAACCCTGGAAGGTATGTGAAAATACCTTCCCCAGCAAACTGTGTAGGCCCTTTCGCTCTTGTTCTTAGAAATTTTCGTGTGTTGATATAATCAGTCGGTTCAGAAAGTGCACGTTAAATGCCTGGTTTTTTAAAAATTAGTTGTCTTCTATTATTGTCACCAATTCATCAATTTTGTGTCTTGTGAGGTATTTATTAAAAGTATCATGGATTTTATAGAATGTACTATTTATTTATTTTTTTGCGCTGCGTCTTACTATCCGTTCGGGTTATACGCTGGTAAAATTAATATTTTGTATATTCCGAGTTTTACATTCCTTGAAACTAGGCGAGTTGTCAACAACTTACTTACTGACCGAGTAATAGCATGCATATGCTTGACTGTATTATTTACCTAATTCTATCTTTGAATACAAAGATAAATCTAGTGAATGTAGTCCTAATAAGAATATGGAGATAGGGAGGTCTTCTGTTCACAGAACTACTACTAATAATAAAATTGTTCTTATGAATTACTCTTTTGGTCCATTTTAATGCTCACTATTCTCATGGACACACGAGAGAATACATCCGATCATATTGAGTACCTACACTTTTAAAAAGGTTCACCAGCCATGGCTTAGGCATTGAACAGTTAGTACCTGTAGTCTTAAATGAACGAAAGTATAACATTACAGTCTCCCCTCGAAACAAACTATTTAATCCAGTTGGCTATAGGCTTATAGACCTACATCGTAAAGTGACACTTGACGTACACTCCCGCCAACACGTGTCGAGTGAAGGGAGCAAAATGGAAGGTCTGTCTGTAGTTATTGACTGTCCTAGTAACCTTATCGTGAACACTTCTGGAGCTACCATGCTCGTAACTTTGCAATGAAACAACGATTTCAGTCCCGATAATACAATTAAAAGAATGCTTGGGAGGTATGAGGAAGGCTACAAAGCCAACTGGAGAATTGATTATGTTGTCTTCCTGGCTGGACTTTTTAATAGTGTATTAAACTTAATTGGAAGTTAACATTTATACTCTATATCTGGAGCTGAACTAGTTTCACATTTTATTTTCGAAACACAAAAAGATAAAGGATTTAGTAGATAATTTGTGTTATTTTATGAATTTAAATATAAATCGCTGTATTTACTTGTAAGTGATTTAAATAAATTGTTTGAAATATGTTTGGTTGATAAAATTCTATATTAATCTGTTACTGCCCTGTTTCTATGTAATACATGTAGAATTTGGCTCACTAAAATATCTAAATTTTAAATTTATTTTATTTAATAAGCATTTTAGAAAACATTCTATTAATATATAGCAAGGAGCGTATAGGCCTATATTAATAATAAAGGAAATAATTTCAATAATTTTGTTACAAACTGAGCTGTAACAGTCACTGAAACTATATATGAAATTTCTCTTTTTGTTACAGCTCATTGTGTAACAAGCTAATTGAAATAATGTCCATTATTTTTTATTAAAAGCGTTGTATTTGAATTAAGTTGGTAAACGAACATTTTCATAGTGTATTTTGTGATTGCTTTGTATAAACCTTTAAAAAAGGTATTTATATTTTACTAGCGATTATTTAAGATTTTTTTAGAACTGCGTCTTACTACCCGTCCAATGTACTAATTACACTTATGTTTTAGGGATTATGAATATTATATTTAGGTGAAGTGTACCTTCATTTGCGTGGTGGGATAGTGGAAAACCATTTTGATAAAACCACCCTCAGTACACCCGACTGAGATTCGAACCTTGATCTCCCCGTCATCGGTGGTTTAGCTTACTACAAGAGTAACGCGTTAAGCCATGTGGCCACCGAAGTGGGTAAGTTTGGTTTTAAATGATTTACCTAAATGGTAAAAATCTGGATAACCGTGAAGGTATTAATTAATATTCACTAGATGGATCCTTAGTAACAGGAAAAAGGGGGAATAAATAGACTAGATAACTCTTCACATAATCTGTTCTTACATGGAGAAACTTTTTTTTCAGTAGCTGGAGAGTGTCGACGCAAACATGCCGTCAGATCTCGAATGCCATTAATGCCCTACAATTACTTCAAATCAAATTTGTCTTAATTTGTTAAGTCTTATCTCACACCAAGCCTCACTTCCAAATAAATCTGAACTATGAAGTCGAAGTAAAAATATGGGGTACACAAGGGAACGCTTTAGAGCTTAACTTTAAAATTTAGTCAATGGCAATCGACCTTTTAGTTGGTTTAGTTTTTTGTTCAAACATAGTTTATGATTCTGAAGTCCTGTTGAACAAACATAGTATTGATTCTTCAATCCCCGAATTAGCAATCGGCTTTATCCTAGATTGAGAACAGTTTGGGTTGCAAAAAGTTTATTAGGAATCAAAATCTCCGATAAACTGACCATAGATTTGATAAAATAATCAATTAAAACAAATGGAAACACTATAAAAACCAGTATATTTGGAAACGCTTATTGGGATATGACCTAAATTGATACATAAAGTTAGCTTTGTGGGTATTTATTTAGTAGTTATAATTGCTTGAATCTCTTTATATCTGGTAATACAAGATTACTTAAACAATATATAGGTTAGCTATATTATACAAATAATGATATAAACATTTAAATTATTTTCAAATCGAATCATATTTAAAATATAAACAATTAATTTACTGGGCTGGATCTCATCCCAAATTTTATTTCTATATAATTAAATAAAAGTTAATTTCTTTCCTAAACAATTTTCTATAAATTCATTGTATGGTTGAAAAACTATCTGAAGACGCCATAATTTACACTACTATCCTTTAAAATAGGGCACACTCAAAATAAATATGAAAAAAAAACTTTACTTTTACTAGCCACTAAAATAAGACTGCAAAAATCAATTCAATTATTAATTATGTCATGTTTCCCATCAATATGATGACTGGAGAATCAAACAGTCACTGGAAGAGAATTGGCTGGTTTTCTTGATAAGAGATTTGATCGACAGTCAACTCCTAATTATTGTTAATGGTACAACTGAAAATGAGTTGTGAGACACTGATTAGAGATCAGTTTAAATCTGAGCTCTGAAAGTCAGTGATTTGTGTAACCGGCCCTTATAATATAATGTAATTCTAGCAAAGTAATACTCTCATTGACGTGAGACAAATTATTGTAAGTTAAATTTATCAAGATTCTTAATACGCTGTGTATATAATATTCGAAGACAAGTGCCGAAGATTTCTAACGTAGTGGATGCCGCATCTTAAAGCTGCATTAGTTAAAAAAAAGTATAATTTGGTGCTATAGGAATACTAAATCTATTATAATATCTAAAACTAGTACAGGTACTGTGGTACAGATACATTTTGAACATAATTTTATGTGTTACATTATATAAATAATCTAACTACTTCAAGGAACTTAATATAGAACATGTAGATAGCGGGAACGAGTAGTAAGACGTGGTGCACCAAATTAAAACACATCCAATATTAAACTTAAAAACATATTGATATCTATATTAGAAACTGTACTAACTAGAAAGGAAAAAAAATAATAATAGAAAACAGCTCCTGTTTGTATGATATCTGCTACTTCGTTTGTAGATACCTGCTTTTGTCAATTAATTTGAAAGTTATTAGGAAGGCAAATACAGACATAACTTCCTATTCATTTGTTATATTTATTAATGAAGACAAATAAAAACATTTTTAAAGCAAATATTTTATTCGTCCGCTCGGCTAGCAAGTGTAAAATGATCATTGAGTCAAAAGGGGGTCAACGATGGTATATAACTATTCACTGAGGCTAGATGGAACTTCAGGGCTCACAATGGAGGAGAAAGTGCGATGGTAAATGTTATTTCCTAGAAGTGGAATGTGAAGTCTACATGCAAATAATAGCTCGTACAACCTTATAGCTCTCTCAATTCCTATGTATAATTAGTAGTAAGTACAGTTAAAATACCTTACTATTATTTGTTAGGATAGGATAACATTTCTCTGACCACCGAACGCGAGTGGAAATTCTGGTTGTAAAAACTTTTTAATGCGTCTGTTATACGTCTGTATAAACAACCAACCAATTACTAAACCTATTACCCTAAGTTCGCGAAATGGGATGTTTATTGCTCGTATTACGTTTTATCGGTTTAATGGGAGGGAAAACCTTTTACAGTGTAATTTTGGTAGCACTTGTTAGCATTTGCGAACTAGCCATGGTCGAATATAGTTTAGTTTAACACAGTGGTTTCCAACCGGGGATTCTCTTCATGTTCTGGGTGGGTCATAATGGTTTTTTGTTTTGTTTTTTAGCACCGTGTCTCACTACCCATTTGGGTTGGATACGCTTATGTACTAATTCCACTAGGTTTTTAGGCATAATGGAGGCTATATTTGTAGGAATTGTACCCGCATTTGCGTGGATGAAGTGTGAAAAACAATTTTAGAAAAACCACCCTCAGTACACCCGACCGAAATTAGAACCTTGATCTCCCCGTAATCGAGAGTCTAGTCTACTGCCAGAGTAGCGCCTTAGACCATTTGGCCACCGAAGTGGGTCTTAATACTTCTTGAGGTTATAGCTTTATGTTTACTTTTTAAAGTGATTTTAATGATTAATAAGAGGAAGGTGCAAAATCCAAATATAAATGTAATCTCTCAACATGATTATTAAATTATTCAACTCTGAAAATATGCTTAGTGAGTCATTCTGTAGCAGTCTCTTATTTAGACGAGTGACGTTGCTAGCATAACTTACAAAATACCCACTAGGATCGTTTATTCTCTTTTGATACATCAAATTCGCATTCTTATTAGTCATAATATAAACCATTTATAATAGACCTACATGAATAACCTACATGAATAAAGCTTCACCCGCCTCGGTGACCGCATGGTCTAAAGCGTCACTCTCTCAATAGACTGGCTACCTATAACAGATATACCAGGGTTCGATTCGCGTCGGGTGTACTGAGTGTGGCTTTTCTTAAATGATTTTCCACTCTCCTTCCGCGCAAATATGGGTACACTTCCTCCAAATTTAACCTTCCTAATCCATAACTAATTAGTGTAATTAGTACATAAGCGTATTATAACCAAAACAGGTGGTAAGATGCGGTGATAAAAAAAGCTTTGTTTTAAAGTAGAGATGGGTCGAATCTTATATATCTTTAATATTAATCTTAATCCTAAATTTCCTTTTGAATCTCGAATCCAAATTTGAATCCTTAAAATGTACAATTTTAGTACAGTATAACTAACATACTTAAAATTGAATTTAGGAAGAATTGTTAAAATCTTGTTAGCACTCACAAACGCTATTTTGTTTGCCATATCTCTTGCCTCATACAAAAAAATCACACCTTTTGAGTAAATTAATTATATTCATAACATTTTGTCCTTTCTTATGATTTTGTTATCTTCCCAATTACACAATACTATATAATTACTTTTACCAATTACTTAAAATTGTGATTTAAGGTCAAAACTTTCACAAATTTTTTCGAGATATCTTTTTAAGATTTTTAACGAATCTCTAATCTCTCGAATACCATATAATTCGAGAGATGCGTGTAATCGAAGATTCGAGCGTGACATCTGTAATTTAAAGTTATTAGTTTTCAGTTTATTGTTAACAAGCATGTATGGTCTGGCTTGGCAACCATTTCACCAACCTAGTCTTTGAAGAATGTGCATTACATGAACATTTCTAAAAATACACTTTTTCATATTACTGTGCCCACTGGATCGCTGAAACGTGTTGCAAACCTTCAAAAAGCCTGCGTTGTTTAAGAAGGGTTTTGTTATTTACAAATATCGTTCACGCCAAATTGGAGGTGAAAGGTATCAACATGATTCTATTACTTTAGAATTTTTACATTTAATTTCATGATTACAAAAAAATTTGGGACGTAAATTCAGCTGATTTTTAAAATACATTTTACATAAAATGTTGAGATTTTGAAAGCAATAGTAATAAACACATCCAGCCTTCCTTGAAAAATAGTCCTAGTAAGACCACAAAAGCAGATTATTAGAATAGTGAGTATTGTTTTGTTTGTTTTGAAGCTTCATAATTGATATTCTCTTAAGAAATAGCATGTTGTGATGTCCCTTGACGCCCGTAACACTGACCAGTAAATCGAGTCCATGGACAGTGAAGATCCTGCATTATTTCTGTTTATTTTTCATAGTATTCCTCATTTCTCTCGGTTTTAAAGCATTACAAAGTATTTATGTATTCTAGGTTTTAAATTATCGTATCACTCCATTAAATTAACTTTTGTTTTATCACCGAGTCTAACTACCCGTTCGGGTCGTACACATATGTATTATTTACGCTAATAGGCTAGTGAGGAAGAAGGTTAAATTTAAGAGTGGGTGTATCCGCATTTGCATGTAGAAAGAAATACTTAGTTCATCCGACTGAGATGTTAACCTTGATCTCCCCGTCATCTGCAGTCCTGTCTATTGCAACAACTTACGTGAGAAATTATTTATATCTTATTAGTATTGAATATATTTAATGTATTTGCTTCAAGATTATAAACTAATCTCGTTATTGACATGTGTGTTACCCACATTGGTGGGAAAGCGGACTAAATGTTGGACTCACGTTTCCTGAAGGTTGTTTTTTCCTAATGTTTTCCCACTCTTCCTCCATGCAAATGCAAGTAAATCTCTTCAAAATTAAACCATCATTACCATCATTACACCATTATCATAGTTAAAATGAGTAAACTAAGGCACTAATCTCCCAATAGACTAAACTGCTGAAGACGTGGAGATCAAGGTTCGATCCTGGTCGGGTGTACTGAGGGTGGTTTTTCCTAAGTGTGTATCCACTCTCCCTCCACATAAATGAAGGTACATTCCCTCTAAATTCAAACCTCATAATTTCTAACACATTAGTGTAATTGATACATAGGAGTATAACCCAAACGGTTAGTAAGACGCATTGCTAGAAAAAAAATGAGTAAAGCCTGAACGGGTTGTAAAACGCGATGGCAAAAAAAAAAATTAATATATATTTAAAAAAATAGTGAATCAGACACAATTCTCAAATGCCTATTTAGTTTTTCTCTCATATTAACTATAACCATGACAATTTTTTATTAATATAATAAACACAAATCTGCTATTTTATTGGCCTGTCTCAACCCAATGTAATAACTGCTTCTTTCAGTTTAAGGAGGAAATAAAAGGATATACATAAACTTATCTAGAGCAAACAAATAAAATCTTCTGTGTGCTACCTCATGATTTTCTAAGACCTATCGGGATATTAAGTGTCTGCAATAAGACGCAACGCTAAAGAAAAAAAAAAGTTTCTGGTAATTTTAAAACACCCCCATCGATGGTCGCATGGTCTAACGCGTCACACTTGTGTTAGAGGGGCTCTTTCGCCGGTGACAATGAGGTCGGGTTTTGAATCCCGGTCTGTTGTACTAAGGTCAGGTTTATACTAAATGGTTTCCTACTCTCCCTCCACGCCAATTCATGTACATTTCCACTAAAATTCTACCTTCCTCATCCCTATTTGACTAGCGTAATTAATGGATGCGTGTAACCCAAACGAATATTAAAATTCTATGTGAAAGAAAAATTACAACAAATCTTTTAAGATCATAAACTTTGATTAAAACTACTTGATACTAATATAATAAGATAAGTAGCACTAGCTATGTACCTCTCTTGTATGGATTCAATACTACCCTGAATTAATAGAACTGCTATCTTCTCTGACTTAAAACAAATTTTCACCTCTGACAAGACGTGTACTAATCACAACTTGTGAATGTGTGGAATGCCAGGCCTTTACCGTGGTTTGGAACCCACGTTAAACTGTAGGTCCTCCATTTCATCCCACAATCTCACTACCATTGCACATTAGCGTAAGTGCATACAACCCGAACGGGTAGTAAGACGCGGTGATAATTATAATAATAATAAAACAAATATTATACATTAGTAGACTTTTTTTAAAAAAATTCCACAAATTTAATATCTATTTCTTTAATACAAAAGGGTAATTTTTGTCAGACCCAATATCGACGTATCTTATGGGTCTAAATCGAAATTATGTGGTCTTTAATAGAAATGTGTTGATCTTAAAATGTGTGACTGCTGTTAAAATTACAATGTTCTCTACTGGAAGTCGAAAATGTCATCCCCGCACCCTCCCTATCACCCCCCACCCCACCACATATTCTCTGATGCCTCTCCGCAACCTATGAGGCTATGAGTCGTTCTCGGTCTTTCAAAGGAGTCAAGATCTTTATCGAGGAACGTAAAGGCAGTGACCAGAATATTTTGCCAACAGGCGAAATTCTAACAAATAATGTTGTATATACTGAAGTTTTCTAAAACACTTTGTAAATATGAATGCCTCATGAATATGTTATAAATTTCCCCTTTTAAAATAAAGTCTCTTTAAAACTAAAATTTACTTCTCTTTGTGTTTTATTCATTTGAGAAAAATATTAATTTTTTTAAACTAGACCAAGCCTTTATAAAGAATAGGTTTTTTTTCATTTAAGTACTGTCAAATTTTCGCACAAGTTTGCTAGTTTGATATTATTGTATTTTATAAGTAATTTATCCTGTAATTAAATATACAATGAAAGGAATCACTAAAATAATGTTCACATTTTGTTATAATAGAAACACACACCTAACTTTAGCACCCGGAATGGAATTTTATGCTGGTCTTTCAGTTCATATCTTTGACTTCACTCCCATTTTCTTGGGAACGGCCTTAACTGACAGATAAAGAAGCTACTAGATCTACTTTCAAGTATTAATTAATACGTCAAGTCATGTGATCTGCAGATGTCCCTTTTGCTATACAATGCCTATAAAATAATAGTATATTAAAATGTTATAATTTTTTACAAAAAAAAATTTGTATTTTCTAAAAGGCTCTTCCGTTGAAAATGATACTGTCAAGACTAGTTTATGTCTTTAGAAGAGATGAGGGCAGTTAGATTAATGCAGCTGTACTGGGGTGGAAAGTCTATGGGGAAAAGACAGTGATAAATTATATGTGGAAAACCACCTCCAGTATATTCCACCGAGATTCAAACCTTTATTTCTTCTTCACCGGCAGTCATGAACGAGCTGGACATCTTATACCACAGGGTCATCAGTGTGGCTACGATCTGTGTACAAGGAAGAAAACATAGTTAAAAAAACACCCTCAAGTGGATTGAACAAAATCCTTCAGTTAAAGGGTCGGGTCGTGATAGAATCAGGTATTCCCCAAACTTTTAGTTGACCTCTATTCATTTAGCTACGGAGAAGGTAGCATTGCCGTCAATATTGTCATTTATCTCATAAATATTTTTTATTTGCATATATAATGTATCGCCGCTTCTTCTATCAGATAGAAGAAGTGACGAATACACTAACAGATATATACAAAGAAGGGTAGGAAGGATGAAAAATAAGAAAGATATAGAAGTTTAACAAATCACGTTATCTAAATTCAAACAAGTTGAAAGTATTACAGAAGCTTTGACGAGATAAAATACAAAACATTTCATTGTTTATTGATGGGAATTATATCTGTTACTTTAGACATTGAAGCCCCAATTGGGAGCATTAGGTGTGAAGCACCTTGGTTTGACCTGCAACCATGACAAGTATGGATTGTGTCTTTATTAGAAAAGGGTGTAACTTGTTAAAGTAGAACAAACACACATTTTAAAACAAAAGTGCTTCTGCTTCAATACAATGACAATTTAAATTGGAAGCAATTATTGATTTAAGGTTAAGCAACAATACATAACACCACTCCAGCCATGCGGCTACTAGACTTTAACCTAATAATCATATGAAAGAATAATAGTTAACAATGCCTAAATCTAGAAAGTCCTAGTTTAAAGAGTTACAATGTTGGTAGTTAAACGAGCTAGCTAGCATGAGTTAACTCCATATTGAGTCACGAGATACAAAGGTTAAGTTCCGAGAAGAGGAACAATAAGTTTACAAATAGCTAATGGCGAGCTACCAGGAATCTAGGCTGTAAAGATACTATGGCCGGTCTATTCCCCATTGGTACTGCCTGGTCATTCTGTAGTGTATTTAAATTTTAACATAAGTCTGGACACAGACTATAACAACTGCAAACAGTTAAACATTAACTAATTCAAGCGGGCCTGAAGGGGGCTGGACAAAATAAACAAGACCACACGGACCACTACTCTGTATTAGAGACTGGTATGAGTCAAAGACCCAACTAGGTCATGGAACAAAGCTATAGATTACCTGATCTCCACCTTTTTTTCTATATAAAGGCTTAAACTAGCTGGAACATGGCCCTACAGTATAGGGCTTCTGGTTATTGTCCAGATATTTAAGACTATGTCTTATGGACATAGAAAAACAAATCAGAAACCCTGACATTCAAAACCATGTGTTATGGACATAGAAAAACATAAGAAACCCTGACATTCAAAACTAGGTCTTATGAACATATAAAAACAGATCAGAAGCGCTGACATTCAAAACTATGTATTATGGACATAGAAAATCAGATCAGAAACGTTGACATTCAAAACTATGTCTTATGGACATAGAAAAACAGATCAGAAACGCTGACATTCAAAACTACGTCTTAGGCTAGTTTCACACCAACGAGTCCCGAGTCGAGTCGAGTTGAGTCTAGTCGAGTTGAGTCCAATCTAACTCTAGAGTCAAGGCCTTTCACATTAGTGAGTCGAGTCATTGAATCCACCAGCTTGATCAACGAGCTCGTGCAAAAGGATGCAGTCCTAGAGGTTTCTATAAATACAATTGTATGGAGGCGCCAGTGTAGACGCCTAAAAAGACGTCGCTTAATGTGGATTTACCCACTTACTGTGAAATGATGCGCCTTTGGTAGTTTCTCCCATTTGTTTCCAAATAGCGGAAACTGCATTTCTATCCCGATTTTCTGGATGGGACGAGTTATAAATCGAAGGATTCTCTTGAACGATATCAATGAGGTATCCAATGTCCATGAGGTTAGCCTTGAAAAGCACGTGGAAATAATACACCTGACTCGGCTGGAATGACGAAATCTGTAATATGCCGTATCATGGACTCTTGACTCGCCTGGACTCGGTTAAACTCGGGGTGACTCGACTCGCCGGTGTAAAAGTTATTGGTCCTCCATCGTGCTATCAAATACAATATGTACTTGTCTCAATTGGTGAACCTGACTCGACTCGAATCGACTCAGGACTCGTTGGTGTGAAACCAGACTGGACATGGAAAACAGATCACGAAGATCCTATCAAAAATTACTAAATCTAAATTCACATAGTCACAGACTTTACTTCTTCTGCGGCGAGGAGGCGAGACCGATGCGTCAAACATCGTGATCACCGCTTGTTAGTCCACTACCGCTTGGAGATGGCCGCTGATGACAACATTGGGGAGCGTACAGTCATTACAATTGAGTCTGGCAAGCGAGCAAGGTGTCTGTGTGTTGAATTTCCACTAGGAAGTGTTGAGCAGTCAGCTGGGTCAATCTTTCCTCAAGCTTGGGCGTTTCCAGCAATACGATTTCACAGTGAGTTTATATCTGCCACACATTATTTGAATTTGTTAGCTCTTGAATTTTTAGTGATAATCATATATTAGGTACTTTTTTGAGTGTTCGTGCTTTTGGGTAGTTAGCACGTTACAATAAAATCCATGATGTGTATATCCTTCCAATAATCTTTCTCCCGCTTCCCAATACCCTAAAAGTCTTAAGTTTGGCATAGACTCTATGGGGCATGCCGGTTTAGTGATAAAAGTTATAAACTTAAACAATCTAAAATGGCAGACGAAACATAAAAATTGATTCCTTTAAAGCTGAAATTTGGTGTGGGTGCTATTTAACAAGCCACATTTATTAAAAATCCGATACTTGGAAAATCCAAGATGGTGGACGCAAAATACAAACTGAGCTCTAGAGTAATTAAATCTTGTATGGACGCTATGAAGCATGCCATCTTTATAAGAAAAATCCAAAATTTAAAAAATCAAAGATGGTGGATGCAACGTACCAATTCAGTTTGATTTGGATGGATTGGAAGTCTTTCCCCGGTTGTCCAAAATTGCTCCTGTTGGAAACAGGCCTAGCCTCTAGTATTTTTAAAAGCTGCTTTGTAATATAAATGCCTGCATTATTGTAATTTCTTTACACCGTATTTCACTATATTGTTGACACTAAAACTAGTTAAAGATATATTCCTGCCCGAAATAGTGGAAACAAGGATTAATCTTAAGTCGATCTAATTGGGTTTGCTGGTGATGAAGAGGTTAGTGTTTGAATCCCAGAATAGTGAACTAAAAAGTTTTTTTAACTTAATGGTTTCCCACTTTCCCTTGATGAAAATGCTGCTACATTCCCTAGAAAGCTCAACTCTCTCATGTTTATCATATAACTTCATTAAAGTACGGATGGATATAAGATGCGGTGGGGTAAAAAAGCCTCAATAAAATGCAAATCAAATACTTTTATTTAATAATCGCTTATAAATTACTAAATAATACATCCTTAAAATTAAAACTGTCTTAATTTATATTCCAGTAGTGTTGTGAGAAAGGCACTTTTTAAATGCTCGGCAATGTCGAAGCTGAAGTCATATATGGTTTTTGTTGGTGTCAAGTAACACTATTCTTAATTGTTAAATTATCCTTGTGTGACACCTTAGCTCAGTCGGTAGTGTGTCTCTATACTAAGTTAAGAGTACCAGGGTTCGAGTCCTAGTATTGCCGAAAAAGGGATTATTGGTGAAATGTGGGCTCTCCCTTTCACAGTGATGAATTAACGGCCGGGGACTGGATATTGTGTCTGTTCTAAGACGTGTGATGGATGATACGATCAGTCGGTTCAGAAAGTGCACGTTAAATACCTCAAATAAATAAAAATAAATTAACTTTTAGGTACACACATGTAAAGAGAAAGGCTTAGAGAAACATAAAAAAAAACTACTTACATTCTTTTAAACTGATGTATCTGAATTTACCAAGGCTTACGTTGTATATGTCGGTGTTAAATACGGTTTAGAAGCTATTATAAAAATGATTGTATGTTGAGATATATCATATTTAGTGAGGTATTTCAAATATATTCATTTATATCGAAGTTACCCGCTTCGGTGGTTCAATGGCCCTAAGGCGTTAGTTATTATTGAAATAGAGTAGACTCATTATCACGGGAAGATAGGAGTTTGATCTCTGTCGGGTGTACTGAGTTTTTCCCTAAATAGTTTTCCTCCTTCTCTCCTTGCAAAAGCGAGTAAACTTCCTCTAAATTCAACCTTACTAATCCCTAACACATTCGAGTAGTTAGTACATAAGCGTATAGCCCAAACAGAATCTCGCTCGAGTGAACAGTGTTTCCTAAATGGTTTTCCACTCTTCCTCCACGCAAATGCGGGTTCACCACCTCTACATTCAACCTTCCCAATTCCTAACCCATTAGCGTAATTAGTACTTAAGACACGGTGCTAAGTATCCTATATATTATTTCTGTTGTCAACATCCCTTTTGCTCAACTAATACAAAGCCTACAGCGATGAATAAGGTATCAGTGGAAAGGATTTTTTACCGACTTCTAACATAGCATACTCAGTTTACGTTAAAACACATTGTTTGTTTAAAATTTAAGTTAAAAGAAAAATCTAATAATATTTTTGTATCAATTACCGAAAATAAACTCTCTTTGCTATTTTGTCTATACACTTCGCTGAGTATTTAATTTCAACAACCCAACAAAAGACTAATTTTTTTATTTTTTTTTGGAGGGGAGCGGAAGGTTGAATGTGCGAAAGTTTCGCAAGGGTTTTTACTGACTAGTATTATTGATATTACGAACAGATATTTCGACGAAGACTGCGTCAGCCTGGTTCTAAATTTATTAGACTGGTTAATCTGCCAGATGACGTCTTGGTGACAAAGTTAGATCCCCAGTTATTTGCCAGAAACGTCTAGGGCCAGGTGAACAAGATATAAACTGTCTTGTTACATGTGAAGTGAAATGCAGCTAATGGTGGTAAGACCGACAAGGTTGGTTAAGTGGACAGTGGTCAGCCAGGCGGTCACAGATCGATCATTGACTTGAGTTGTAAACTCTGTTTACTCTGAGGTAGCCTTACCTTGAAGGATTACACTATGACCCTATCTTATAAGATACGCCATAGTGGAATAATGCAAGGTTAACTTGGTATGTTACACGGTAGACGAGGGTACATTTGCAAAATATCATTGATTTTAGCGCTCTGTGCTTAAAACGCCAAACATTTGTTCCATTTTTTTCCGCTGCGTCTCTTTATTCGTTTGTACTATGAGCATATTTTTTATATATCTTTTAGCACAGCGTCTTACTACCCGTCCTGGCGATACGTATAATGTTATAATCACGCTAATGTGTTAGGGACGCGTGAGGTTTAATCTAGAGGAAGTGCACCCGGATTTGTGTGGAGTGGAAAACCATCCAGAAAATCTACCCTTGGTATACCCGAACGGATTCGAACTCCGATATCGCTGTCATTGGCAGTCCAGTCTATTAGGAATGTGATGCCTTATACCATTTGACCACCGAGGCGGGCTGTATGCATATTTACTCCGTTTTGGGAGTAAAAACGAGAAAGGTAGAACTTAAGGAAAATGTTTCAACATTTTCACTGAGGCAAAGTGGGGAACCATTTAGGAAAAAACACCTGCACTACATAGTCGGCAGGGATATGAACCCTGGCCCCCCGTCACCTACTAGTCAGACTAGATGAACCTCACTTTTAGATTGCGTGTCCACTCAATGGATTCTTGTTATAATTACTTTCGAAAAATCCTCATGGATGCCGCCTGTAATTTAGGTTGAATATAAATTGCCGTCTCGGTAAGCGAGAAATTGTCTCGCGGATGTTCAGCTCTAAGGCAATATTTAATTATCTGATGCGTTATCTCAAAATATAGCTCACGCCAAAATAAATTCGAAAGATTCCAACAGGGCTCCTTTCCCTAACAACCCTATAGTTTGAGTTTTATTAATAGAAAAAAAAGTGAATGTGACATTAGCTCACTTTCAACGACATTTTAATCATATTTGTGGAGCTGTGAGACTAGGCTTGATGAATAAGGTCTTTAGATTTAGTCTTCTACCAAATATAGTAATTTTATGATAGGCCTACAACAGAAAATCTTAATATATTTGAGAACTAGCAACGAACTTTCCTCTTTACCTTGTGATAAGATGTTTTGCAGTTTTCTTTCCCCACTTATTCAACTGTCTAAGGGAGGTTGTAGGTGGGGGGTGAAGGGGAATATAAACTCAGAAAGAATAGGAGAAGTAGTTTCAGCAAATGACTCCGATAATTATATATTAAGCCGTGTAACCTGACAGTGATTGATACTATCTCGCTGACCAAGACGGCCGCCTTAAGGCTACGGCCAGGCTTGCGACCTGGTCGCCGCGACCTGGTCGCCGCGACCAGGACGCTGCGACCAGGTCGCAGTAGTGTATTACATTGATTCTTATGAGGGTGGCCACGCTTGGCGACCAGCGACAGCGACAGATTTCAAAACGCTTTCGTGAGCGTTTTCAGGTCGCAACGACAAATACGCTCGCCTTTATTTCTTATGGAGGTGGCCACACTTGCGTTCGGGTCGCAGCCTGTCGCGAGAACAATGGACACTTGTGTGGGTTTGCTTGCGTCATCCTAGGTTAAAATGTCGACCGATAAGGTACTCGGGACCACGCTATCACTCCTCCACTAAGCATTTTCACTAACTTTCTTGCAAACCGTCCAGTGTTTCCCGCCCGTCTGGAGTTTGACACTCGGTAGAGTACGGTACTTAGCAATGTTTGATACCGAGCTATTTATAAATGAAGTAATAATAATAATATTTAGCACCGCGTCTTACTACCCATTCGGGTTATACGCTTAAGTACTAATTACGCTAATGGATTAGGAATTGGGAGGGTTGAATTTAGAGGAAGTGAACCCGCATTTGCGTGGAGGGAAAGTGGAAAACCATTTAGGAAAAATCACCCCCAGTTCACCCTACCGAGACTCGAACCTTGATCTCCCCGTCCTCGGCGGTCAAGCTCAACACGACTGGCGCGTTAGCCAACTACGCCACCGTGGCGGGTATAAATGAAGTAAATGCCCTCTCTGACGTATGAGCAAAGTTCGTCAAATGAAGCTACACTCATTCTAAAATACTGAAAAAATCTATTTTCAGCCTTTCTGAGTTCATTAAATAAGGTGTGAAACTGTCCATAAGTACGTCTCTGCATATTAATGGGGTGGACACCGTATTTTTTAGATGTACGTTTCTTCTTCATATAACTAGATACTACTATGGCTAGTAACACATCTTCACGCCTTGGTGCCATGATAACATCTGGTCATAAAACGCGGCGACCAGGTCGCAAGCGTGGCCGGTAACAGCAAAAAGCATTCCCCGCGACCTGGTCGCAGCGTCCTGGTCGCGGCGACCAGGTAGCAAGCCTGGCCGTAACCTAATACAAATACATAATATCAGCACCTTGTCTTACTATCCGTGCGGGCTAGCCGCATGTACTAATATGAAATAATTAAAAGTAGTTTTTTTTATTTAGAATATTGTTCCTATCTGCGCAACTATATTTAGTCAAATAAAAAAAAAGTTATATCACATCCTGAATAAAACAACATTATGAGCAAAGTAGCTTTGGGCATTGTTGAAATAATTATTTATGAACTATTTAAGAAACGATGTTATTTCACACAAAATAACTTAATCAAAACCTTAGAGAGAATATCTAACCTATTTTTTATTACTGCATGTTTTTTACTCATCCCGCATTGCCAAGTAGGATGCAAAAATATTCAATAATTCAATAAGTCAACTATTACTGTGTTAACTGACAACTAACAAGACAACTATTATCAAAAGAAGTAGCAAACTTGAAATCTTATACATAATTTGGTAATAGCTCAGGTCAAACTTTATACTAATATTTCAGTACAAATGAATGTAAAAAAAGGGATGCAAGTAGTTTTAAGCAAATTGAACATTGATTTTCTTGCCTTTCAAATGAAAAGAGAAACTTTTTTCTTTTTAAAGTTTGAAGAAACCTGTTCAAATTAATTTTATTTTATAGATCTATTCATAATTTAATTTTTTTTCTGACTAAAAAGAATTCACATTAAAGTTTTAATTTACAAATAAATCATTTTTGAAAGAAATTTTCTTTTGGGGAAATTATTAATGTTATTTTTAGCGCGGTGTCTTAATACCTGTTCATTTAACATGCATATGTACTAATACGCAAATGAGTTAGGGATGAGGAAGGTTGAATTTAGAGGAAGTGTACCTGCATTTGCGTGGAGGTAAAGTGGTAAACCATTTTGAAAACTCACCTCGGTACACCCGACCGGGATTTCAACGCTGATCTCTTCGGCACTATAGTATATTGCGAGAGTGACGACTTAGACGACTTAGACCATACATCCATCGAAGCAGCTTAGGTAAAATTGAATGTGTGTATATTTGAGTACATATATATATATATATGATATGTGTATAATTAAATATATATATGATATATTTAGAGCCTATTATTAAATATTTATAAGATAAGTGTATAATTAAATATATATATAACACGTATGGGCATTGTTTGTCAGTGAATTGGTAAAAACAAAAATAATGTATATCCCGTTAGTCCTTACGTATTCGCAAGGAAAAATAAACAATACTAAATTGTGTTTTTATTTTATACATATATTTTAATTTTCTTAGCTTGCTTGTAATAAAACAGACAATACTATTATTAAGTTATAAAATATGGGGAATAAAACTACTTTTTTTTAAATCCTCAAATTTCTTTAAATAACAAACATTCATACTTTAACTTTTAGTAACACCAATGATTGGTGTCTTTCAGCGTACATTTGGACACTTAAATCTCGAGTTTTCTTTTTCTTTGGCACAACCTGTATAGTGCTTAACCCACATTTCAGAAATATATATATATTTCTAGCACCGCATCTTACTACTTATTCGAGTTATACTCTTATGTATTCGCTAGTGAATTAGGGATGAGGAATGTTGAATATAGAAGAAGTGTACCCGAATTTGCGTGCAGAGAGAGAGTGGGGAACCATTTAGGAAAAAACCCCTTCAGTACACCCGACCGGGATCCAACTGTAATCTCTCTGTCATTGGCAGTTTAGTACATTGCGAGAGTAGCGCCTTAAACCATGCGGCCACCGAAACGGGTTTCAGAGATATTATCTTGCTCAACTATATTTAAATTGTACCCCATTCTAGAAAGCGTGTGTCCTTGGAACTGACGATTACACCTGTTGGGATTGGCAGGCATTTCAAAGACTAAACATAGCTCAGGATATTTTTATCTTATTGAAGGTGGCTGCCTTGCTTTTTGAAACAACTCATATTCAATGACAATATCCCAAAATAAATTGGCAGGGTCACATTAAGGGCAAAATAAACTAAGTAGAAGTTAGTATTATAGAATATGGAGCTACACTTAAAAACTATTCTACAAACCCCTAAGTTTAATATCTTTATAGTCTTTAATACCGTATGTTTTATTATTTTGTGCACGCTCTGTGTCATTACTCACGTAATATCGTGCCAATCAATAGAAACATATAATAATTTATAAAATTATAAATTAATTAAAATAAAACAATTTAAAAAATCGATAACACTATCAACATGTTCATAGTTTTGGATTTTGTTTTGTTAAAATAACTATAACATTAATCAAGGTCTTAGCCAGGCCAAAATTTCAAGGGGTATATGAGAGGGATGTGTCCCAAAAATACCGTAGAAAAATAAACTTTCGAATTTTAAATGCCTCGGTATAATTGGCAGCATAACTAAGGAAGAGGGGCATTTCCAACTATTTTCAACACCACCTTCTGAAAAGAATTTTTCCCCCAGAATAAATTGGCCCCCTCTAGATTTATTTCATTCTCCTCTTATTCAGGGTGATATTTAATTATATACAATAACGTGGTGCAGTATAATCTACACTAAGGGCCAGTTTCATAGTCAGATTTAGTACGCCTAAAGTGCGAGTCGATACTAAGTACAGGACGACACCTACCTAGACCAAAATGGAATGGGCCAGTTTCGCATATGAAACTGGCCCATTCCATTCAATTTCAGGTAGGTGACGTCTTGTATTTAGTATAGCGCCGCACTTGAGGCGTACTAAATCTGACTATGAAACTGGCCCCAAGAAATAAACTAGAAGTCTGATAACATCATATCGACGGGACTGGATCTTTACTGAGAGATTGTCAGGGACAGGTCAGACAGAGAATACTATTATGTCGTAGAGTTTTTATTGACCTGGGTAGTGGAACATTGCATGTTCATAGGAGATATTTAAAGTGTTCATTATTACATTCACAACACAGTTCAGCCCTCCTGCACCACGACTGTCGTGCGGGATATCCTGGATCGTATTTTCAGCAGCCACATTTGCATTTCACAGATGCTCTCTCTTGTTATGCCGTTGGGAGTATACAATTCCCTTCGTATGGCCCCACAATCAGAGTTGCAAGGATCTGGAGATCGCGCCGGCTATGCAACAGGCCCATTGCGTCAAATCCATTGCCTGGGATAGTATGCGTCCAAATGGCGTCTCCCTTCACGGTCGTAATGTACAGTGGCTCTATCCTGAAGCAGCCACATGTTCATTCGCTTTACCCGCGGAACGTCTTCTAGTAGTTGGGAAACGGTCTGCAGAAAGTGTGAGTAGTTTTCACATCGTAGT